>ML664163.1:10055953-10110410 GCA_007570785.1 Antilocapra americana | reverse complement strand
TATATATATATATATATATATATATATATATATATATATTAAAAACTGTTTCATTACTTGGGAATAAACAGCAAAGTATGAAACGTGATTTTTTTGCTTTCTCTGGTTTCTGCTGAAAACTTCAAAGAAGCTGAGCTGATGTGTGAACTGCCATGATTCAAGGGGTGCATAATGTCAGTATTTCAATCAGACTTATTCAAAAGCTGATTGAGCTTTTGAATACTCGGTGCATTGATTCAGAAAAGAGTGTAAGGGTGCATACTTCAGAGCAGACTAAACATACTTGTCACTAATTCACATCTGTGCATCTTTGTTTCTCCAATTTGAAAAAGGTGAGCAAAACAATCCAAAGAGATAGAACAGGACATTAATTCAAAAATGATAAATTCAGTTCTTTTAATTCTAGACATTTTGATGGAAATGAAAGGATTTCAGACTACAAAAAATAAGTACTATGTGATCCAGACATCTAAGCCATTAACATCTGCGATATATATACCCAAGTACTTCATTTCATAAATTTCTGATATGAAAATGATTTGGGATGGTATTCTATAGGATATAAAGGATTTTTATAGACATTTTCTTAGTGAAAACTCACAAAGTCCCCCAAACTTTCTGTCTCCAAAGCCCATTCTCTTTGTTTCATTTGATCCCCACCTCAGTTTTCTTTTTTGTTTGTTTTTAATGAAGTATTTTAAATATATGATCTCCACTGGATAATGAGGAAAATGTCATCTCTGACAGAAAGAGATATTAGACTGAGATTTTTTTCCTCATTTAAAACTATACTTTTCATTTGAGACCCTGTACTTTTAAGATTCAATTAATTAAAAGATGATTCCCTTACTCTAAGTCTCACTTATCACAACTGCATGACTGACACTCTTACTTGGACATCCAAATGGCATATCAATTGCAATTCTGCCTAACCTAAGTCTGAACTTCTGCTGCATGACAATTATTCTTTCCTGAATCTTCTTCACCTCAGTAAACATCATCACTACACCCAGTTATTCAGGTGAAAAACATAGTCATCCTTAATCCTTCTATTCCTAACTCCACTACCACTACTACCATTCAATTCACCAACAAATGCTTTTGGATCCACCTGAAATATATATTCCACATCTGTCTACTTCTCTTTCTTTATACTATACTCACCCTGGTCTAAGTCATTGTTATTTCCAGCTTTGATAACTGCAAAAGTCTCCCAGCTGGTTGTTTCTCTGCTACTTGTGCTTCTCTATAATCTACACAAAAGTCATAGTAATGCTTTTAAATGTGAAACCAATTTTTTTTCAAACTTCCACATCAAACTTTTCAGTAGCTTCCTACTGAATTTTGAATAAAATCTAAATGGCCAATTAGGTACCACATGATATGACCCTGCCCTTTTCTATGACTTCTCCTTCTTTAATTTCTCACTGCCTATGCTTTTGCCACCTTATACTTCTAGAATAAGCCAAAATCTTTCCCTCCTTGGGGGCTTCGCCTCCAGATCTCTGCATATCTGGCCCTTCCTAGTCACTCAGTCTCAGTTCAGATGTTCACATTCTCAGTTCACAGTCTCACCGACATTCATTTGTAAGTAGCCCTTTCCCACCACTGTAACACAGCACTTCCCATTGCAACATTTCTCTTTCCATTTATTTCATAGCATACATGTGTGCTAAGTCACTTCAGTCATGTCTGACCAATAGGCTGTAGCCTGCAAGGCACCTCTGTCCACGGAATTCTTCAGGCAAGAATGCTGGAGAGGGTAGCCATTCCCTTCTCCAGGGGATCTTCATGATCCAAGGATGGAAACTGCATCTCTTATGTCTCCTGCATTAGCAGGTGGGTTCTTAACCACTAGAGCCACCTGGGAAGCCCTAATTTCATAGCATCCATCACTAATTTCATTTATTTGGTTATTTGATTATTTCTGCCTCCCTACCCCAAGTGACACACTTACTCCTTGGAAAGAAAGGTATTACCAACCTAGACAGCATTTTAAAAAGCAGAAACATTACTTTGCCAACAAAGGTTCGTCTAGTCAAGGCTATGGTTTTTCCAGTGGTCATGTATGGATGTGAAAGTTGGAGTATAAAGAAAGCTGAGCACCGAAGAATTGATGCTTTTGAACTGTGGTGTTGGAGAAGACTCTTGCAAGTCCCTTGGACTGCAAGGAGATCCAACCAGTCCATCCTAAAGGAAATCAGTCCTGAATATTCAGTAGAAAGACTGAGGTTGAAGTTGAAACTCCAATACTTTGGCCACCTGATTCAAAGAACTGACTCATTGGAAAAGACCCTGATGCTGGGAAAGACTGAAGGCAGGAGGAGAAGGGGATGACAGAGGATGAGATGATTGGATGGCATCGCCAACTCAGTGGACACGAGTTTGCATAGACTCTGGGAGTTGGTGATGGACAGGGAAGCCTGGCGTGCTAAAGTCCATGGGTCACAAAGAGTTGGACACTACTGAGCAACTGAACTGACCCCAATGCCAACTGAAGACTAAATATTAAAAAACTAAGATCATGGCATCTGGCCCCATTACTGCATGGCAGATAGAAGGGGGAAAGGTGGAAGTAGTGACAGATTTCCTCTTCTTGGGCTCCAAAATCACTGCGGACAGTGACTGCAGCCATGGAATCAGAAGACAACTGCTTCTTGGCAGGAAAGTGATGACAAACCTAGACAATGTGTTGAAAAGCAGAGACATTATTCTGCTTAAAAAGATCAGTAGAGTCAAGGCTATGGTCTTCCCAGTGGTCATGTACAATTGTGAGAGCTGGACCATACAGAAGACAGAATACCAAAGAATTGGTGCCTTCAAACTGTGGTGCTGGAGAAGACTCCTGAAAGTCCCTTGGACAGCACGGAAATTAAACCAGTCAACCCTGAATATTCACTGGAAGGACTGATGCTGAAGCTGAAGCTCCAGTATTTTAGTCATCTGATCTGAACAGACAACTCACTGGAAAAGTCCCTGATGCTGGGAAAAATTGAGGACAGAAAAAGAGGGTGTCAGAGGATGAGATGGCTGGACGGCATTATTGTTGTAATGAACATGAACTTGGGCAAACTCTGGGAAATGGTGAGGGACAGGGAGGCCTGGCATGCAGTCCATGGGGTCACAAAGAGTTGGATATGACTGGGTGACTGAACAACAACAACCCCCATGCCATCCTTTGAATGGGGATCTAGTCTGTCTAGTTCATCCCTCTATGCCTTGAGTTGTGCCTAGCATATACTCAGTTCTCCCTGAAGATTTGTTAAATAAGCAAAAGAACAAAGTCCCTCTTGTTTGTTTGCTGCTGTTAAGTTGCTTCAGTCGTGTCCGACTCTGTGAGACCCCATAGATGGCAGCCCACCAGGCTCCCCCGTCCCTGGGATTCTCCAGGCAAGATTACTGGAGTGGGTTGCCATTGCCTCCTCCAATGCATGAAAGTGAAAAAAGTGAAGTCGCCCAGTCGTGTCTGACGCTTAGCAACCCCAAGGACTGCAGCCCACCAGGCTCCTCTGCCCATGGGATTTACCAGGCAAGAGTACTGGAGTGGGGTGCCATTGCCTTCTCCCTTGTTTGTTTAAATCAATAGAATTCTGGCTATATAGAATTCCCATTTTGTTTTAGGCTTGAAAATGGGAAAATCTAAGGGGAAATGTACATTTTTCTGCAAGGAATGCTAGAAACCCAGACTCATATAATAGAAAACTTATTATCATAATGGGGAAAAAAGGATAAATTAGAAGAAATATTTAGAGATATTTGTGGACAGTAATATACCCATTTCATGGGTTCTGAATCTATATACAATCAGAAGCCCACACCACAGCCTTGCTGATATGCTACTGCCTTCTATAGAATGCTGAGAAAACTGGGCTTGTAGTCTAATATAACAGGAAGGGTGGTTTGAGAGGCAGTAGGATCACTGCCAATATGACAGGGCCTCTCACCCTCAGCTCCCAGAGGGGAGAGACCAAGAACCACAAAACCACCAAGGCCAGTGCTCTGACTTCTGGAGAATATACAGGCCCAGGGTAAGTAATGAGTTAGGCCTGGCAGACTGTATGTTATTCCGAGATGAGATGAAGAGAAACAGAGCAGAGATGGATGAGTGCCCGTGGGAAAAGGAGAGTATCAGCTCTCACACACACCATTGTGCCCTGCATGACTGGGTTAAACAGAAATCTGGCAGCAAGAAAGGGAACTGAAGGAAGCAAAAAATAGCAAATAATGCACTCCTCTCTCATTCTTTAACTTTCTGGTGAGGAAATAAAACGTTGCTACCAAATGTTCCATGTGAGGGCATTAATAATCTCATTGTTCCATCATCAAGAGAAAACCAATTCATATTATCATTAACATGAGGCCACTTTAGAAAAAGTAGTACACTGTAGTGATTAGTAATTAAAATTCTGGATTCCATGCAAACCTGGACTCAAATTATGGTTTTATCTCAGAACGATAATACTTTTTACAGTGAGGATGATTTATTAACACTACATGAAATTGTATAAGAAAAAAATAGATGGTTCATGTGAAAAGATTAATTCAGCACCTGAAACAGAGAGCTCTCAATAAATAACAAAATATAAACAAGATATGAAATTATTATTTTACCAACTAATCTTTTATCTCCCAATAGGCAAAGCAAGTGGTCTAAATAAACACACATATTCTCCACAAAAAGAGTCTATGGGATATTTTGAATGTGAAAGAAGTTAAGGAGCTAAAAAAGGTAAGTGTTATATATTTAAAATATGTCAAGGTCTAGAAATCCCCCCAAAAGTCAACTATGAGCTGCAGGCTTTTAATTATTAAGAGCAATAGCCAGTTGTCAAATAAAGAACAAATAATATAATTTTAGAATTAAAATAGAAACTTTTATATTGATGCAATATACTATTATTTTCCACTTGTTTGGCAAGGAATAAAAAGTTGATGGATGACATTTAATAATAATAGTGTATAAAGAAATATGTACCCTTGTACACTGCTGTTGGAAGCATAAGTAAATATAAACTCTCTGGAGGACAATTTTCCAACATGTGCCAAACACTTTAAAAATGCTTCCTCTTTGATCCAGAACTTATTCTAAGAAAATAACAAAGGAGTTCCACAAAGATATATGCATAAGCATCTCATTTTAGATTTTTTTAACAGTCCTTCCTGCTCACAGAAATCTTGCCTGTCCATTTTTTGAGATTTTGCTAAATAAATTATGGTAAATATTTTGTAGCCACTGAAAATGATAATATAGATATACACTGACATTATAAAACTCATGATATATTGGCATTCATTTTAAAAGTTTAAGTTAATATTTTCCTTCATTTAAAAATATGATATCAGTTCTTTGCTGCATATATCATTGAATATAAAAAAAGAAGTGAGAAAGTGGCAAAAACGGCAGGGTAGGAAGACCCTGAGCTTACCTTCTCCCATGGTTGTTGTTGCTTAGTTGCTAAGTTGTGTCTGACTCTTTGAGGCGTCATGGATTGTAGCCCTCCATGCTCCTCTATCCATGGGATTTTCCAGGCAAGAATGCTGGATGGGGTTGCCATTTTCTTCTCCAGGGGATCTTCCTGACCCAGGGGTCAAACTTAGGACTCCTGCTTGGCAGGCAGAATCTTTGCCACTGAGTCACCTGGGAAGTCCACCTCCTCTCATAAGCACATTAAAATTACAAATATTTACAGAGCACTTGTCAATGAAAACAACCCAAAGGCTAGAAGATCTCTTCTGCTGTATATAAAGAAGGAATCACAATAAAATAGGGAGGAGGAGCAGAGACAAGGTAGAGTCAAGATCCACACCTCCAGGTAGGCAACCCACAAATGGGAGAATAATTACAATTAAAGAGGTTTTTCCCCAAAGAATGAGGCCTCTGAGCCCCACATTAGGATCCCCAATCTGAAGGTCCTGCATCAAAATTGAGGTCCCCGAACAGATTTGGATTTGAAGGCCAATGGGGTATACTTTCAGGAGAGTCAGAAGTCTGTGGAAACCATAGTCCCTGCTCTTAAAGGACTCACACAAACTCTCACACACTCCAAGGTCCAGGGCAGAAGCAGCGTTTTGAAAGAAGCATGGGGCAGACACACTTGCTGATCTTAGAGAGCCTCCTCTAGAAGCAGCTGGAAACTGGAACTCATCCAGGGGAAAAAAGATGCTGGCAGCAGCCATTTAGGGACAGTAGCTATTTAGCTTCTAAATGGTGCTGACAAGTGCCATTTTGGAACACTCCTTCTGTCATATAGGCACTAAGACCCACTAGCCAGGTAGCATCTTGAGGAGGCCCCAGGTCAATCAATTTTGGATGGGGTCATAGTCACACTCACCTGCAGGGTGCCTACCATAAGACCTCTTGCAGCCCCCAGTCATTCCAGGACTCAATAGTACCCACCAGAGGGTCCAGGACCCAGCTCTACACATCAGTGGGCCAGCATTATCTCTGAGGCACGCATCACCCTACAGCTAGCCATGTCAGAAACCAGCCTCACCAACCAGCCAGTTGACACCAGACCCGGGACCCTCCTAGGTCACAATCCCACCAATCAGTAGGCTGACACTAACTCTGGGGCTCCATGTGCCCCATTGCCAGCACCATGGGACCCTGCCTTGCCCACCAAAAGGCCTGTACTAGCCCCAAGATCACCCAGGGTTCTGCAGCCAGCCAACTCAGGACAGGACCCTGTCTGCTAGTGGATCAGCACCAGGACTCCTCTGGCCATGCAGCCAGCCATGCCAGGACCTAGTTCCACCAACCAACTGGAACAAGGTCAGTCATGCCTATCAGAATGTCTATGGTAGTCAGTCCACCTCAACAGGGCAAATGCAGCCCAAATAGAGGGCACCTCTAGGAGGCATAGCTCTGGTGACCAGAGGGAAGTGTATTGTTGGGCCCCAAAGAATGTCTTCTGCCTAAGGCTGTGTCTCCAAGTTCAGGAAATAGACATAGAAATGCAAGTGAATTGGGCTAAATGAGGCAACAGAGGAATATGTCCCAAATGAAGGAACAAGATAAAAACTCAGAAGAAAAAGTAAGTGAAGTGGAGATAAGCAATATACCTGATAAAGAATTCAAGGTAATAATCATAAAAATGCTCAAAGAACTCAGGGGAAGAATGGAAAAGCATAGTAAGAAGTTTCACAAAGAGTTAGAAAAATATCAAAAATAACCAAAGAGAGCTAAAGAATACAATAACTGAAACAATATACTAGAATGAATCAACAGTATAACCCTAACCCTAACCAATTAATCAAAAAAATAAACAGCAAACTAGAAGACAGAGTGATTACCCAAGGTAAATGCAAAAAGGAAAAAAGAATTTTTTTTTTTTAATGAGGTGCATGTAAGAGACTTCTGGGACAATGTCAAGTGTACCAACATTCATATTAAGAGGTTCCCAAAGACCTACCATATGGCACAGGAAACTCTGCTCAATATATATAACAACATAAATGGGAAGTGGATTTTTTAAAAAAAAGTAGATACATGTATATGAATAATTGAACATTTTGCTGTACATCTGAAAGTAACATAACATTGATAATCAACTATATACTAATATGAATAAAATGTTTTTCAAGGAGAGATCCCAAAAGGAGAACAGAGAAATAAAATTTTAGAGAATATACTTGAAGACAAAATAGCTGAAAAATTCCCTAACATGGGAAAGGAAACAGATATTCAGGTCCAGGAAGTAGAGTAAGGACTAACAGGATCAACCCAAGAAGCCCACATCAAGACGCATTCTAATTAAAATGGTAAAAATTAAAGACAGAAGATATCAGAAACAGCAAGGAAAAACTAATAAATTATGAACAAGGAAACTCCTTCCCACAAGACTCAGCTGAAATTTTAGCAGAAACTCTGCAGGCAAGAAAGGAGTGGCACAATATACATAAAGTGATGATAGGGGAAAATCTACTAGCAAGAACATTCTGTCTGGCAAAGATATCATTAAGATTTGAAGGACTTAAAGTTTTACAGATAACCAAGAGCTAGAAGTTTTACAGAAAAGCAAGAGCTATCTCCAAGAGGTGGTATAATGGTAAAGCATCAGCCTGCAAAGCAGGCAACTTGCAAGTTCAATCCCTGGGTCAGGAAGATCCCCTGGAGAAGGAAATGGCAACCCACTCCAGTAGTCTTGCCTGGAAAATTCCATGGACAGAGGAGCCTGGTGGGCTACAGTCCATGGGGTCGTAAAAAGTCAGACATGACTGAGCATGAGCACACCAGAGTTAAAAGACATTCAACACAAAACAGCTGCACTAAAAATGTTAAAGGGACTTCTCTAAGAGGAAAGGAAAAGGCCACAAAATAAAAAATCTCATTGGTAGAGGCAAATATATAGTAAAAGTAGTAGATCAACCACTTATAAAGCTAGTAGGGAGATTAAAAGACTAATGTAATAAAATCATCTACATCCATAATAAGTAAAGATGTAAAATATGATGTCAAAAACAGTAAGTGTGGGTGGGTGAATTAAAAATGCAGAGTCATTAAATGCGTTTGATCTTAAGAGATCAGCAACTTAAAATAATTACATATACATAGATTGTTATATATAAACTTCATGGAAATCACAAACCCCAAATTTATAATACATACACACATAAAAAGAGAAAGGGATACAAATGTGATACTAAAAGTGAAAGTGAAAGTTGTTCAGACGTGTCTGACTCTCTGTGACCCCATGGCCTGTACAGTCCATAGAATTCTCCAGGCCAGCATACTGGAGTGGGTAGCGTTTCCCTTCTCCAAAGGATCTTCCCAACATGGGGATCAAACCCAGGTCTCCCACATTGCAGGAAGATTCTTTACCAGCTGAGCCACAAGGGAAGCCCAAGAATACTGGAGTGGGTAGCCTAGCCCTTCTCCAGCAGATATTCCCCACCCAGGAATCAGACCAGAGTCTCCTGCATTGCAGGCTGATTCTTTACCAGCTGAGCTACCCAGGAAGCCTGTGACACTAAAGATAGTCTTCAAATCACAGGGGAAGGGCACAAAAGAAGAAAGGGACAAAAAAGAACTGCAAAAACAACCCCCAATCAATTAACAACATGTCAGCAAATACACAGCTATGATAATTACTTCAAATGTAAACAGACTTAATGTTCCAATTGAAAAATATAGAATGGCTGAATGGATGTAAAAACAAAATCCATATAGGCTGCCTACAAGAGACTCACTTCAGCTCTAAAAACATACACAGACTGAAAGTGAGGGGATGGAAAAGGTATTTCATGCAAATGGAAACATAAAGAAAGCCATGTACATACATGAGACAAATATAAATACTGTAAAAAGAGACAAAGATATTACATAATGATAAATTATGTAATAAATCCAGGAAGATATAATAATTGTTAAGAAAAATATGTCCCCAACATAGGAGTACCTAAGTACATAAACCAAATAATAACAACCATGAAAGATAAATAGCCAGTACTACAATAATAGCATGAGAATTTAACATCCCACTTACATCATCCAGACAGAAAATTAATAAAGAAACATTGGCCTAAAATAATACATGTAGTTCAGATGGGGTTAAGAGATAAATATAGAATATTTCACCCCAAAGCAGCAGAATACATATTCTTCTCAAGTGTACATGGAGCGTTCTCCAGGATAGATCATGTACTAGGCCATGAAACAAGTCTCGGTAAATTTAAGAAGATTGAAATCATAACTAAACGTCTTTTCTAAAGAAAATACAAAGAGGCTAGAAATCAACTACAAGAAAAAAAAATTCAAAACACAAAGGTACATGTTGGCTGAACAATACGTTACTAAACAACCAGTAGGGCACTGAAGAAATCAGAGAGGAAATAAATACCTGGAGTCAAATGAAAACAAAAGCAAAATCAATGGTACTCATCAAAAGCAGTTCTAAGAGGGAAGTTTATAGTGACAAACAAGGAAACAAGAAAAATCTGAAATAAACAAATTAACATTACAACTAAAAGAACTAGATAAACAAGACCAACAAAACCAGAATTCAGTATAGGGAAAGAAGTAACAAAGATCAGAGCAGATAAATGAAATAGATATTAAAGCTAACAAAAGATCAATGAAAAAAAAAAGATCAATGAAACTAAGAGCTGTTTATTTGAAAAGAAAAAATTCATAAACCTTTAGTAGACAGACTCATCAAGAAAAAAAAGACAATCCAAATAAATAAAATCAGAAGTAAAAAAGGAGAAGATAATCTGACAAAAAATTGCAGAGGAAGCACATTTCCAAACTCATTCTACAAGTATTATTCTGATAATAAAATCGAAGATATGATTTTTTAAAAGAAAATTACAGGTTAGTATCACTGATGAGCATAGATGCAAAAATCTGGAACAAAATATCAACAAACTGAATTTGACAATATATTAAAAGGATCATATAGGATATATCATGGTCAAGTGGGATTTATCCTAGGGGTGGAAGAATGGCTCCATATTCACAAATCAATCACTGTGATACACTGCATTGCTGTGGTTGTTCAGTTGCTCAATCCTGTCTGACCTTTTGCAACCCCATGAATTATACATGCCAGGCTTCCCTGTCCTTCACCATCTCCTGGAGCTTTCTCAAACTCATGTCCATTGAGTCAGTGATGTCATCCAACCATCTCATCCTCTTTTGTCTCCTTTTCCTTCTGCTTTCAATCTTTCCAGCATCAGGGTCTTTTCCAGTGAATCAGCTCTTCACATCAGGTGGCCAAAGTACTGGAGTTTCAGCTTCAACATCAGTCCTTCCAATGAATATTCAATGATGATTTCCTTTAGGATTGACTGGTTTGATCTGCTTGCAGTCCAAGGGACTCTCTAAAGTCTTCAACACCACAGTTCAAAAGCATCAGTTCTCCAGTGCTCAGCTTTCTTTATGGTCCAACTCTCACATCCATACATGACTACCGGAAAAACCATAGCTTTGATTACACAGACCTTTGTTGGCAAAGTAATATCTCTGATTTTAATATGCTGTCTAGGTGAGTCATAGCTTTTCTTCCAAAGAGCAAGCATCTTTTAATTTCATGGCTGCAGTAATCATCTGCAGTGACTTTGAAGCCCAAGAAAATAAAATCTGTCACTGTTTCCATTGTTTCCCCATCTATTTGCCATGAAGTGATGGGACCAGATTCCATGATCTTAATTTTTTGAATGTTGGTTTTAAGCCAGCTTTTTCACTCTCCTCTTTCACTTTCATCAAAATGGGATGGACGAAACTGGAGCCCATTATCCAGAGTGAAGTAAGCCAGAAGCAAAAACAGCAATACAGTATATTAACGCATGTATATGGAATTTAGAAAGACGGTAACGAGAACCCAGCATGCGAAACAGCAAAAGGAACACAGATGTATAGAATAGACTTGTGGCCTCTGTGGATGAGGGAAAGGGTGGGATGATATGGGAGAATGGCATTGAAACATGTTAATTATCATATGTCTAATCAATATCCAGCCCAGGATTGATGCTTGGGACTGGGGCAACGAGATTTCCCCGGGGGGAGGGAGGAGGGAGGGGGGTTCTGGAGGGGGAGCATATGTAAACCCATGGTGATATCATGTCATTGTTTGGCAAAACTAATAAAAAAAAAATTGTCTTTAGTTCCTCTTCGCTTTTTTCCATAAGGGTGGTGTCATCTGCATATCTGAGGTTATTGCTATTTCTCCTGGAAATCTTGATTTCAGCTTGTGCTTCATCCAGCCTGGTATTTCGCATGAAGTGATATACTCTGCACATAACTTAAATAAGCAAGGTGGCAACACACAGCCTTGATGTACGCCTTTCCCCATTTTGGACCACATTAACACCACATTAACAGATTGAAAAAATAAAAGTAATATGATCATCTTAATAAATGAAAGAAAAAATCTTTTGACAAAATTCAGCATCCATTTATAACCTAATTTTTCCACAAAATGGGTACAGAAGAAACAGACCTAAACATAATAAAGGCCATATATGACAAGTCCACAGCTAGCATCATATTCAATGGCAAAAACCTAAAAATCATTTCTTTTAAGATCAGGAACAAGACAAGGATACCTATTCTTGTCACTTTTATTCAACATAGTATTGGAAGTCTTAGTCATACCAATGAAACAAGAGAGAAATAAAAGAATCTAAATCGGAAAGACAGAAGAAAAGCTGTACTGTTTGCAGATGACATGATACTACACATAAAATTTTCTCAAGACACCCCCCCAAACCTGCTAGAATTCACAAATGAATTTGGTAAAATAGCAGGATAGAAAATCAATATATGCAAATCTGTTGTATTTCCATATACTATAATTGAACTATCAGAATGAGAAATTAGCAAAACAATTCTATCTGCATCAACATCAAAAAGAATACAGATGCATACTACTCTGCATAAAATAGATAAACAACAAGGTACTACTATACAACACAGGGAACTATATTTAATATCTTATAATTACCTATAATATAAAGTAATATAAAAAAGAATATATATATATATATCAGAATATATATTGATATATGATATATATATATGAAACATTTTATACCAGAAACTAACATAATATTGTAAATCTACTATACTTCCATAAAAGGTAAAAATTAAAAAAAATTAATATCCTAAAAATATTAATGTTTTTTGGGTGTCTGTTTACATTACTATCAATGTTTGTTTGCTTCACCTAAACTATATCCAATTTCCTTTGTCTTATCAGCACTATAATGGTACACTATCAATTTTTTTCTTATCCATTATTACTTGATCAAAATATTGGCTTGACCAGAGAATGCATTAACGAAAAGCACTGACTGGAAATGATTCTCCTTGTCTTGTTTTCAGTGTTCTTGTGAAGGAAAGTCACCTAGTCCTCTGGGACCATTTTTTCCCTTGTAAATGATAAAATGAGACACCAATATACTGGAAGCAAACAAGTAAAATCATGATGGTAGTTAGAGTATTTTGAAAATCTATCATTTTAGCTACAAGATTTACTTTAAAATCAAAGGAGTAAGAAACAATAGGATGACTAACCAGATGAACAATTTTAAGGCTTGATATTGAAAGTCCATTTCTCCTTTTTTAAAACAAGCCAGAACTTTTAAAAGTGTTATATTGTTTCCCATGATAATTCATGTCATCACTAACACCTAGAGCATAAAAGATGCCTGCCTCTTGCTTGTCTTGGGTGTTAGTGAGGTTGTGGCAGCCACTGAAAGAGAACTCAAATTTTGGCAATAAAAGTCACTTTTTACTTGAGTATTTTCCTCTTTCCTTCCAAGTCAGTGTGTACTTAGTTAATGATTTTGATGCCATTTTGGACCAAATAGAATAAATTTAGAGCCAAATGTACAGCTTCTTTCATGGTATGTTTAGAATCAGCTCTACACTGCCAAAGTGAGGGGAAAAGTTGGATAAATCTGAGTAGTATAGACAGCTCCTCTGGAAAATTTGCCTTGTCTGTCTGGGATTACCTGAATTATCAGTAAGCATTCATTTGTATACAAAAATGTTTTCCTTTCTGACAATTTTTTGTTTTGCAGGAAATATGGAATCTGTTTTCATATCTAGTTGGAATATGTTGACCAAAATGACACAGTAGGGAATATGGTGACATATTGCATAAAAATCTTCACTACCCAAGATTATGTGGGTTCTCTATCTGTGCAGGGGATACCAAATAATAATTAAATACATTACAAGGCAACACTTAAAACCAAAACATAATGGAAAACATATAAGATCTATTCAGCAAGTCTTTATTAATGTTTCTGTATTAATTATACATGGTATGTTAGCATATTATATTAATAACAAGCTAACATTTACTGTAAACTTATGACATGTCAAGCTTTGTGCTAAGTGCTTCATCCCATTTACTTCTACACAGTCTGGTGAGAGATTTATCATTATTATCTGAGAAAACATAGATAAGTTAGGAGACTTACACAAGGCCATATTGTCTACTACATCATTAAGCCCAAACTGGAACCCTTGAAGGCTAATTTCAGAGCTTCATTTTTAACCATCACACTGCACTGCTTATCGCAGTGGTAGGCGATGAGTGAACCACAAAAAATTAAAACATATGGTCCCACCCACATGGAATTTGCTTTTGTGGAATGAAACAACCACCCGGGGAAAGTAGGCTGAGAATGGCTGGACCCAAATTTTCCATATTCCTAAGGTTAGTTTGCCAACAAAGTTCTGTCTAGTCAAGGCTATGGTTACTCCAGTAGTCGTGTTTGGATGTGAGAGTTGAACAGTAAAGAAAGCTGAACACCAAAGAATCGATGCTTTTGAACTGTGGTGTTGGAGAAGACTCTTGAGAGTCCCTTAGACTGCAAGGAGATCCAACCAGTCCATCCTAAAGGAGATCAGTCCTGGGTGGTCTTTGGAAGGACTGATGTTGAAGCTGAAACTCCAATACTTTGGCCACCTCATGCGAAGAGTTGACTCATTGGAAAAGACTCTGATACTGGGAAGGATTGGAGGCAGGAGGAAAAGGGAATGACAGAGGATGAGATGGCTGAATGGCATCACCGACTTGATGGACATGAGTCTGGGTAAACTCCAGGAGTTGGTGATGGACAGGAAGGCCTGGAGTGCTGCGGTTCATGGGATCGCAAAGAGTCAGACATGACTGAGCAACTAAACTGAACTGAACTGAAGGTTAGTTTGTTAATAATAACAGTCTCATATACTTATTGTTTCATCCAACAACTCCTGGTGACTGTCATTTCATGCCTCATTCTGAAAGGAAGAGCAGGACTTCCAATTGCAGGTAGATATACTTTTTCTCATTCCTCTCGCTAAGTACAACTAAAATCCCTATGCAATATGTGTAAAATAATATTAAAGGTCTCTGAAAGGTTGAGAGAGGAAAGAGGATGTCCAGAGACTTCAGGACAGAAGGCATTACACAGTAGTGGATTTCCTGGATTTTTTATCATACATATCCTATACTTGAAATGAAAGAAGCCAGAAATCTAGAAAACCTAGCAATGCCTATATGATAAGCTGACAGCTAAATCTGAATCAATGATGTAAAGTTGAAAGCTTACCCTCTTAGATGAGAAACAAAACAAGGGTGCTCACTCCACCACTATTCAACATGGTAATGAAAATCTTAGCTTGAGTAATTGGATAAGAAAAAAAAATAATAAAAGACACCAAAATTGGAAAACAAGAAGTAGAACCATCTCTATTTATAGATGACAGGATCTTATATACATAATTCATAAAGATTTCACCAAAAAAACTCTTAGAACTAATGAGCTCAGTAAAGTTGCATGATACATAATCAACCTACAGAAATAAGTTGCATGTCTTTACACTAAAAATGAAATAATTAGCCAAAAAATAAGTTAAAACAATTACATTTGCAATAGCACCACAAAGAATAACATACTTAGGATTAAATTTAACCAAGAAGGTGAAAGATGTGTACACTGAAAATTATGAAATATTTATAGGGCTTCCCTGGTGGTCCAGTGGCTAAGAATTCAGCTTCCAATGCAAGGGAAGTGGGTCAGTCTCTGCTCTGAAAAGATCCACATGCCATGTGGCAACTAAGCCTGTGCACCACAACTACTGAGCCAGCACTCTAGAGCCTGTCAGTCACAACTAATGAGTTATGCCACAACTACTGAAGCCCATGGGTCTAGGGCCCATCCTCTGCAACAAGAGAAGCCACCACAATGAGAAGCCAATGCATCACAACTAGAGAGTAATCCCCAGTCTCCACAACTGGAGAAAGATGGCTCTCAGCAACAAAGACTCAGCACAGCCATAAATAAATAAAAAGTAATACTCTTTAAAAAATTATCAAAGAAATTGAAAAGGACACAAGTAAATTGAAAAAGACATAAGTAAATAGAAAAATATTCCCTGTTCATAGATTGGAAGAACTAATACTATTAAAGTATTCATAGCACTCAAAGTCATTTACAGATTTAATACAATGCCCATCAAAATTCTAATGGCATTCTTCATAGAAATGGGGGGGGGAATTAATCCTAACATTCATATGAAACTGCAAATGATCTCAAATAGCTAAATTCTTAAACACGACCTTTGAACAAGAAGGTCAATGCTAAAAAACACCACAGTTTCTGATTTCAAAATATATTACCAAAAAAAGTGATGAGAAATTAGACCACTGAAAATATATTACAAAGCTCTGGTAATCTAAACAATATAGCACTAGCATAAAAACAGATATATAAACCGGTGGAAGAGAAAAGACAGAAAATCCATACATTTGTGGTCAGCTGATCTTCAACAATGGTACCAAGAATAACACTCGTTAATAAATACTGCTGGGAAAACTGGATATCTACAACCAAAGGAGTCAGATTGGACCCATGTCTCACACCATATAAATAACGAATTCAAGATGAGTTCAAGGCTTAAATTTAAGACCTGATATTATGAGACTCTAGAGTAAATGTAGGAAAACCCCTTGACCTTGGCCTGTGCAATGATTTTAAGATATGCTCCCTTAAGCACAAGCAACAGAAGCAAAAATAGACAAATGGGATTACAGCTAACTAAAAGCTTCTACATAGCAAAGCAAACAATCAACAGAGTGAAAAGGCAATCTAAAGAATGAGAAAAATATTTGCAAAGCATACATTTGATAAGGAATTAATATTCAAAATATATAAGAACTCCTACAATTCCATAGCAAAATATAAAAGATAACTTGATTAAAATATAAGCAAAGGACCTGAATAGACATTTCCCAAAGGAAGACAAAACTGGCCATCAAGTATACAAAAAGATGATCAGTTGCACTAATCATTAAGGAAATTCAAATAGAAACCACAGCATTATATCACTTCACACCTCTTAAGATGGTAATTATTAAAACAAACAAACAAAAACAAAAGTAGGTGAAGATGCAGAGAAAATGGAATTTTGGTACAGTTATAAGGGAATATAAATTGGTACAGCCATCATGGAACAGTATGAAGTTTCTTAACAAAATTAAAAATAGACTATTACACAGCAATTCTACTGTGAACATATATCTAAAAGAAATGAAATCAGTATCTGCACTCCCATGTTCACTGCAACATTATTCACAATAGCCAAGATATAAAAACAACATAAGCAATTGTCAGTGGATGAATGAGTGAACAAAATGTGCTGTATTTATGATGGAGCAGGGTGTGGTATGGTGCCTGCTCAAAAGAGCCTGAGCAGAGCTTTGGAGTGTTTGGTGTTCTCTCCCAAGTGTGCTACAGGCCCAGGTGTATGTATATAAGAGAATATTCAGTCAGTTCCATTCAGTCACTCAGCCATGTCTGACTCTTTGTGACCCTGTGGACTGCAGCATGCCAGGCCTCCCTGTCCATCACCAACTCCCAGAGTTTACTCAAACTCATGTCCATTGAGTTGGTGATGCCATCCAACCATCTCATCCTCTGTCGTCCTCTTCTGCCTTCAGTCTTCCCCAGCATCAGGATCTCTTCCTATGAGTCAGTTCTTTGCATCAGGTGGCCAAAGTACTGGGGTTTCAGCTTCAGCATCAGTCCTTCCAATGAATATTCAGGGCTGATTTCCTTTAGGATGGACTGGTTGGATCTCCTTGCAGTCCAAGGGACTCTCAAGCATCTTCTCCAACACCACAGTTCAAAAGCATCGATTCTTCAGTACTCAGCTTTCTTTATAGTCCAAATCTCTCATCTATCCATGACTACTGGAAAAGTCATAGCTTTGACTAGATGGACCTTTGTTGGCAAAGTAATGTCTCTGCTTTTTAATATGCTGTCTAGGTTGGTCATAACTTTCCTTCCAAGGAACAAGTGTCTTAATTTCATGGCTGTAGTCACCATCTGCAGCGATTTTGGAGACCAAAAAAATAAAGTCAGCCATTGTTTCCCCATATATTTGCCAGGAAGTGATAGGACCAGATGTTATGATCTTAGTTTTCTGAATGTTGAACTTTAGGCCAACTTTTTCACTCTCCTCTTTCACTTTCATCAAGAGATTCTTCAGTTCTTCTTTGCTTTCTACCATAAGGGTGGTGTCATCTGCATATCTCAGGTGATTGATATTTCTCCTGGCAATCTTGATTCCAGCTTGTGCTTCATCCAGCCCAGTGTTTCTCATGATGTATTCTGCATATGAGTTAAATAAACAGGGTGACAATATACAGCCTTGACATACCCCTTTCCCTATTTGAAACCAATTTGTTGTTCTATGTCCAGTTCTAACTGTTGCTTCCTGAACTGCATACAGATTTCTCAAGAGACAGGTCAGGTGGCCTGGTATTTCCATCTTTTTCAGAATTTTCAAGCACACGGCGGCTGCGTGGCACTGGAACAAGCAGTGGCTGTGCTCAGCTGGGATAGCCATGAGGAGATACCCCACATCCAAGATCAGAGAAACCCCAGTAAGACAGTAGGTGCTGAAGTGGTGGCTGAATGGTGCTGGAGCATCTGTGAGGAGATACCCAATCTCCATGGGCAAAGGAGAAGCCCCAGCAAGATGGTAGGAGGGGAAAATTCACATTTATAATAAAATCCCAATCCCACCAGAGATGGTCAGATGGCTCAAACAAACCTTGTGTACACCAGGACGCAAGGACACCACAGAGACTGTTTGAGCATCTCCTGTGGAGGTATGGGTCAGCAGTGGACTGCCACAGGGACAGGGGCTCTGGTGCAGCAGACTTGGATATGGCATAAGCCTTATTGGAGGAGGTTGCTATTAACCCCACCATAGAGCCACCATAACTTACACAGGACTGGGAAATAGACTCTTAGAGGGCACAAACAGAACCTTGTGTGCACCAGGGTCCAGGAGAAAGGAGCAGTGGCCCCACAAGAGACTGACCCAGAATTGCCACAGAGTGTCCAGGAGTCTGCAGTGGAGGTGTGGGTTGACAGGGGCCTGCTGCAGGATTGGGGGCACTGAGTGTAGCAGTACATGCATGGGATCTTTTGAAGGAGGTTGCCATTATCTTCATTACCTCAACCATAGTTTGGCCCCAGGTAAATAGCAGGGAGGAAATACAGGTCCACCCATCAACAGAAAATTGGATTAAAGATATACTGATCATGGCCCAGTCCATCAGAACAAGACCCAGTTTCCCCTGAAGAAAGAAATGGCAACCCACTCCAGTATTCTTGCCTGGAGAATCCCATGGATGGAGGAGCCTGGTAGGCTACAGTCCACAAGGTCGTAAAGAGTCGGACGTGACTGAACAACTTCACTTTCCTTTCCTTTTCCTTTCAGTCTCTCCCATCAAGAAGCTTCCACAAGCCTCTTATCCTTCTCCATTAGAGGGCAGACAGATTGAAAACCACAATCACAGAAAACTAGCCATTTGGATCACATGGACAACAGCCTTGTCTAACTCTATGAAACTATGAGCCATGCTGTGTAGGGCTACCCAAGATGGATGGGTCATGGTGGAGAGTTCTGACAAAACGCGGTATACTGGAGAAGGAAATGGCAAACCACTTCAGCATTCTTACTTAACAACCCCACAAAGAGTATTAAAAGGCAAAAAGATAGGACACTGAAAGATGAACTCCCCAGGTTGGCAGGTGCCCAGTATGCTCTTGGAGATGAGTGGAGAAATAACTTCAAACAGAATGAAGAGACAGAGCCAAAGCAAAAACAATACCCAGTTGTGGATGTGACTGGTGAAGGAAACAAGGTCTGATGTTTTAAAGAGCAATGTTTCATAGGAACCTGGTATGTTAAGTCCATGAATCAAGGAAAATTGAAAGTGGTCAAACAGGAGATGGCAAGAGTAAACGTCCACATTTTAGGAATCTACGAACTAAAATGGACTCAAATGGGTGAATTTAACTCAGATGACCATTATATCTACTACTGTGGGCAAGAATCCCTTAGAAGAAATGGAGTAGCTATCATAGTAAACAAAAGAGCCCAAAATGCAGTACTTGGATGCAATCTCAATAACAACAGAATGATTTCTGTTCATTTTCAAGGCAAACCATTCAATATCATGGTAATCCAAGTCTATGCCCTGACCAGTAATGCTGAAGAAGCTGAAGTTGAATGATTCTATGAAGACCTACAAGATTTTCTAGAACTAACACCCAAAAAAGATGTCCTTACTATTACAGGGGACTGGAATGCAAAAGGAGGAAGTCAAGAAACACCTGGAGTAACAGGCAAATTTGGCCTTGGAATAGAGAATAAAGCAGGGCAAACAGAACACACTGGTCATAGCAAATACCCTCTTCCAATAACACAAGAGAAGACTCTACATATGGTGATGTCACATATCACATATGGTGATACCAAAAATCAGTTCAGTTCAGTCTCTCAGTTGTGTCTGACTCTTTGTGATCTCATGAATCGCAGCACACCAGGCCTCCCTGTCCATCACCAACTCCCCGAGTCTACCCAAGCCCATGTTCATCAAGTCGGTGATGCCATCCAGCCATCTCATCCTCTGTCATCCCCTTCTCCTCCTGCCCCCAATCCTTCCCAGTATCAGGGTCTTTTCCAGTGAGTCAGTTCTTCGCATGAAGTGGCCAAAGTATTGGAGTTTCAGCTTCAACATTAGTCCTTCCAATGAACACCCAGGACTGATCTCCTTTAGGATGGACTGGTTGGATCTCCTTGCAGTCCAAGGGACTCTCAAGAGTCTTCTCCAACACTACAGTTCAAAAGCATCAATTCTTTGGCCCTCAGCTTTCTTCACCGTCCAACTCTCACATCCATACATAGCCTTGACTAGATGGACCTTGTTGGCAAAGTAATGTCTCTGCTTTTCAATACGCTATCCAGGTTGGCCATGACTTTCCTTCCAAGGAGTAAGCGTCTTTTGATTTCATGGCTGCAATCACCATCTGCAGTGATTTTGGAGCCCCCAAAAATAAAGTCTGAACTGTTTCCACTGTTTCCCCATCTATTTCCCATGAAGTGATGGGACCAGATGCCATGATCTTAGTTTTCTGAATGTTGAACTTTAAGCCAATTTTTTCACTCTCCTCTTTCACTTTCATCAAGAGGCTTTTTAGTTCTTCTTCACTTTCTGCCATAAGGGTGGTGTCATCTGCATATTTGAGGTTATTGATATTTCTCCTGGCAATCTTGATTCCAGCTTGTGCTTCTTCCAGCCCAGCATTTCTCATGATATACTCTGCATGTAAGTTAAATAAGCAGGCTAACAATATACAGCCTTGATGTACTCCTTTCCTATTTGGAACCAGTCTGTTGTTTCATGTCCAGTTCTAACTGTTGCTTCCTGATCTGCATTAACTATAGGTAATAATACTCTATTGCATACTTCAAATGTGTGAACAGAGTTTAAGTACACATCATACACACAAAAGTGCTAAATGATGACTTTATGGATATATTAGTAGAATTCTTGGGTTTAACATCAAAAGCACAATTCATAAAAGGAAAACTAAGAAACTGGACTTCATTAAAGTTAAATTTTTTTGTGTGTGAAAGATCTTGTGAGAAGGATGAAAAGACAAACTACAGATAGGAGAAAAGAGTTGCAAACCACATGTATGACAAAGGCTTAGTATCTATGATATATAAAAAACCTAAAAACTCAGCAGTTCAGCAAAACAATACATAAACTATTTAGAGTGTAAACAAAGGAGGTAAAGACATATTTAATGAAAATGTATAGATAGCAAATAAACACATGAGAAAAACTCAACATCATCAGTCATACAGAAATTCAAATTAAAGCCACAGTGAGCTATCACTATACACCATTAGAATAGCTAAAATAAAAGAACAGTGACAACACCAAATGCAGCCAAAAGTTCAGAGAAATTGGATGACTTATTATTGCTAGTAGGAATATAAAATGGTACAGCCATTATGACAAACAACTTGGCACTTTCTTCTAAAATTAAAAACACATTTACTGTACAATCCAGCTGCTGTATTCTTGGGTATTTATTTCAGGGAAATGAACACTTGTGTTCACATAAAATCTCTACTTGAATTTTTGCAGCAGATTTAATTGTATTAACCAAAAATTGTAAACAGCATAGATGTCCTTCAATAGGTAAATGGTTAAACAAACCATGTGCAATCATATCATGGACTACACAGGGGGGTAAAATGAAACAGTATTGATATACACAACGAACTCCATGAATCTCCAGAGATTTATGCTAAGTGCAGAAAAATCTGCCCCAAAAGGGCTGTGTGATTCCATTCATAGAGAATTCTTTTTTTTTTCCTTTATTTTATTTTATTTTATTTATGTTTTTTTGTTTTTTTTTTTGTTTGTTTTCTTTCTTTCTTTATTTTTTTATTATTGTTTTGCCATACATTGTCATGATATCACCATGGGTTTACATATGCTTCCCCTCCAGGTCCCCCCTCCCTCCTCCCTCCCCCCCGGGAAATCTCGCTGCACCAGTCCCGAGCATCAATCCTGGGCTGGCGATTGATTAGACACATGACAATTAACATGCTTCAGTGCCCTTCTCCCATATCATCCCACCCTTACCCTCATCCACAAAGTCCACAAGTCTATTCTATACATCTGCGTTCCTTTTGTTGTCTCCCATGTTGGGTTCTCATTACTGTCTTTCTAAATTCCATTATATGTGAAAAAAAAAAAAAAAAAAAAAAAAAAAAAAAAAAAAACTTCACTCTGGATAATGGGCTCCAGTTTCGTCCATCTGAGTAGAATTGCTTCAAATGAATTTTTTTTTAATGCTGAGTAATATTCCATTGTGTATATGTACCACAGCTTTCTTATCCATTCATCAGTTGATGGGCATCTAGGTTGTTTCCATGTCTTAGCTATTGTAAACAATGCAGCGATGAACATTGGGGTGCACGTGGCTCTTTCAATTCTGGTTTCCTCGGTGTATATGCCCAGCAGTGGGATTGCCGGGTCATATGGCAGGTCTATTTGCAGCTTTTTAAGGAACCTCCACACTGTTTTCCATAGTGGCTGTACTAGTTTGCATTCCCACCAACAGTGTAAGAGAGTTCCCTTTTCTCCACATCCTCTCCAGCATTTATTGCTTGTAGACTTTTGGATGGCAGCCATTCTGACTGGTGTAAAGTGGTACCTCATTGTAGTTTTGATTTGCATTTCTCTGATAATGAGTGATGTTGAGCATCTTTTCATGTGTTTGTTAGCCATTTTTATATCTTCTTTGGAGAAATGTCTGTTAAGTTCTTTGGCCCACTTTTTAATTGGGTTGTTTATTTTTCTAGAATGGAGCTGCAGGAGTTGTTTGTAAATTTTTGAGATTAATTGTTTGTCTGTTGCTTCATTTGCTATTATTTTCTCCCATTCTGAAGGCTGTCTTTTCACCTTGCTTATAGTTTCCTTTGTTGTGCAAAAGCTTTTAATTTTAATTAGGTCCCATTTGTTTATTCGTGTTTTTATTTCCAATATTCTGGGAGGTGGGTCATGGAGTATCCCGCTTTGGATTATAGCAGAGAGTGTTTTGCCTATGTTATCCTCTAGGAGTTTTATAGTTTCTGGTCTTATGCTTAGATCTTTAGTCCATTTTGAGTTTATCTTTGTGTATGGTGTTAGAAAGTGATCTATATTGAAAACCCTAAAGACTCTACGAGAAAATTACTAGAGCTAATCAGTGAATATAGCAAAGTTTCAGGATACAAAATCAACACACAGAAATCCCTGGCATTCCTATACACTAACAGTGAGAAATCAGAAAGAGAAATTAAGGAAACAATTCCATTCACCATCGAAACAAAAAGAATAAAATACTTAGGAGTATTTCTACCTAAAGAATCAAAAGACTTGTATATAGAAAACTATAGAACACTGATGAAAGAAATCAAGGAGGACACAAACAGATGGAGAAATGTACCGTGTTCGTGGATTGGAAGAATCAATATAGTGAAAATGAGTATACTACCTAAAGCAATCTATAGATTCAATGCAATTCCTATCAAGCTACCAGAGGTCTTCTTCAAAGAATTAGAACAAATAATTTCTCAATTTGTATGGAAATACAAAAACCTCGTATAGCCAAAGAAATCTTGAGAAAGAAGAATGGAACTGGAGGAATCAACCTACCTGACTTTAGGCTATACTACAAATCCACAGTCATTAAAACAGTATGGTACTGGCACAAAGACAGAAACATAGATCAATGGAACAAAATAGAAAGCCCAGAGATAAATCCACGCATCTATGGACACCTTATCTTTGACAAAGGAGCCAAGAATATACAATGGAGAAAAGACAACCTCTTTAACAAGTGGTGCTGGGAAAACTGGACAGCCACTTGTAAAAGAATGAAACTAGAGAATTCTTAAAATAATAAAACTACAGAAATTAAAAACAAATTGTTTGTCAGGGATTAAGGAAGGGATGAGGAAGAGAGAAAAAGTGGGTGTGGCTATAAAAGGGCGACATGAGGAATCTGTGTTATGTTGTATATATTCTATATCTAGATCATATCGATTTTCACATCCTGGTTGTAATGTCACACTATAGTTTTGCCAGGTGTTACAATGAGGAAAAAATAAAAGGTAAGAAGGATGGAATATTGAGGAAAAATAATTTTATAACCATATATGAATCTGTAATTATCACAAAATTAAAAGTTTAGAAAACATCATTAATGATTTTAAAGGAAGGAGCAGAGAATCGGATTCAGAAGACCTAGATTTCTGTTCAGTATCACTACTCATGAGTCATGATCTTGAGTAAGTCACTTCAACTTTCAGAACCATAGTTTTCTAATTTGTACAATGTGTAGGTTAGACACATTGCCCTCTGAAATCAAGTTACAGTTACACAAGTCTCTGACGGGTTTTTATGTCTTAGAAAAGAGTATCTGTATAAAACCTACCCATTTCTGTCCAACTAAAACAGAGTTCTAGCTCACTAATAGGCAAATTTCTAAAGTATTCACAGCCCAGCCCAAGACAGCATTTTCTCATGACGTTATAGATGAGAAACTAGTTTAAGATTAAATTAGAAACTCTACCTTCTCAGCCTATCCAAAGTCCAAATAAATATTTGCATTACAGAATTTTTTTTATTTTTTTCAGAAAGCGAAGATTTTCCCAGACACTGTTTCACAAGGAAGGGAGACAGCCCACACATATGTGGCAGGTCCTTTAATTCATTCTAACTTCAGCAGTGTTGGGTTTGGCTTAGTTATTAGGACTAAAACATTTACATTTATTAGGAATAAAACATTTAAGCATTTAGGACACACTTCTTCTGGTCTTCTATCACCAGTTGATTGACTCCAAGACATCTGTGTGTAAACCCACCATTCTTGCTAAAAGCTAGTCTGTAATATGTTATATATCCACAGTGTTCTTCTTTAAAAAAGTTATTTCCTCTATTAAAATCCACAAGGTTTTCAAGGAACTTTAAAGAAATAAAATTATTTAAAAGCCACATGACTTAAATTCACAAAGGTTTTTCTTAAATACTTGGAATGCTCTTATTCTGAGTTCAACTTGCATTGGTACTGATACACACACAAATTAATAGTGATACAATTCTGTGTGTATAATGTGCACAAAACTATGGAATAGATGAAGGTTTGGTAGTGGCTACTTGTGATTCTAACTAATTAACTATGGATATCATTCTATATGCTTAAATATAAAACTGAGGTCCCTAGGCTATAAAGAAAAATAAACTTAACAGGGTTTGGGGACTCTGTGAAGATCTTTGTAGGTATCATGCTTGAGTTTTCCTTGGGAGTTCAAAGAAAATGCAGAGTTAGAGATGATTTATGTAATTTTTGGAATTTATTAATACACACATTTTTATTAGAAACCTATTATGTGCCAAGTGCTACCTAAGTGATGGAGGATGGTTTATAGACAAATAGAAAAGTATCATAAGTACTATGATAGAGGTAAGCACTAAGTACTAGTAGAGGATACAGGAAATTTTCTAACTCACATTTGAATTACTCTTTTTAATGGGCTTCCCTGATGGCTGAGATGATGAAGTATCTGCCTGCAATGTAAGAGATCTAGGTTCTATCCCTGGATTGGGAAAAATCCCCTGAAGAAGAGGACTACTACTCCAGTGGACTACTTACTCCAGTATTCTTGCCTGGAGAATTCCATGGACAAAAGAGCCTGGTAGGCTACAGTACATGGGGGTCACTTAGAGTCAAACATAGCTAACACTTTCAGTTTCCACTTATTGCTTTTTAAACTCAGAACCCCATGTGAACTGTGACATGCATTGCCCCACACTGGGAATATCATATGGACCCAAAGAGTTTCAATTGTTGGCTTATTGGCATACACAGAAATTTGTAAACAGCTAAAAATTTAAATCCAGAATGCCTGTTGCCAAGCAGCCCATTCACTTGTCAAGGCTGCTTGTGACAAAGTAGAGGTGAGAGTGGTCGCATCACCAAATGACTGATGTGTATCACAGGCTCAGCAGAAATCTGGTTCCACAGGCCTTCCTGTGGAATGTTCTCCTACATAACTGTGCTTCTCTTTCTAGTGGCTCTGACTTTTGAGGTTTTCCTTCCTTCTCCCCTAAACCAGGCCATGTGCTATATAGAATTTATCCTAAACCCTGTTACATGACAGTGAAAACCCAACCTTACTCTCTCGCAAAACAGACTTCCTGGGTGGTGTTGCCAAGGAAGTAATAAGAAAGTATGCTAAAATTTTCTCTCAGACTTACACAGCACAAGGGACCAAGCTTGTTGGAGGGAAATTGAGTGTACTCGTGGACAGAGTGACCTTAGGTTCCCCATACAAACCCAACTTTCTCCATTCCAGACTGCTGGACTGTGTTAGCGTCTGGTTTGTCTGATTTGATTACGAGCCCCTTGGGCAAGAACTTTGTCTATGTTCTCCACAGCACCTAGCCCGTTGTTGGCACCACCCAATGCCAAAGAACACTCAATCTCCGTTGACAAAGAATGAGATTGACTTCCCAACTCAACATGATGAGGTTTCTGTCATTTCTATGCCAGTGTTCTTTCTGATTTGTATTTCATATTTATGTCTGGAGAGCAGGCTTCATGTGTTACTGAATCACCTCTGGACTGATCTTCTTTTCAGGAAATGTAGGCATGAAGTTGAGTATTTTTCAACCGCGAGTTTTGGGAACACAGACTGCTAAAATATGCTAGGCTACACGAAGGGGAAATGTTTCTGAGTCACTTTTTTTTCAGCAGTCATGGGGATCTCTGTGAGCCAAGGATGCAGACTGGTTAGCAGATGTGACCATAAAACCAGCAGGTCCCTTCAATGCAAGTATTTCACTTTATTTTCTCTGTTCCCAAGGAAAATAGTTGGCTTTCTGGTCTACTGATGTCTTTCTAATCTTACCTCTTTAAGTGTACTACTTATTTTCTTTAGTGCTGGATTAATTGTTAAGTTTCTCTTCATGTTATATGAGTCTCCATATTGATTTTTATAGGCAGGAATCAGATACCACACATGGGATTTCACAACATAAACATAACAAAGGAATTTTCAGGGCAATTCCATCTTAACTCGATTGAAAGTGAAAATATTTTCCTAAAGAGAAGATATTTTCAGTATACAGTTTTTTTTCTTGTCACTTAGCATGCCTTGTAAATTTTTTGTTGGAAGTTAGATATGATGTATTGGGTAACAAGAACTAGGGTAAACAGGCCTTCAGTGTGGAATTTTATGTTTAATCTATCTAGAAGTTGAGTTGTGTTCAATGTTTAAAGTAGGTGTACATACTAGAGGCTTCGAATATGTCTATTGCCCTTATTTTTGTATCCTCTGTTGTCTTTGAACTTCCCTAAGAATTCCCCAGAGATAGTCTCTAACTTCCAGCCCTTTCAGTTGTAACCCTCTCTTATTTCACTGGAGCCCTACTGGAGTGTGTGGTGGGGGAGAGAGAGTATTCAATAATCTTAAAATGAAATCTCAGTCTTTTAATTGGCCTGTGTCACTGAGCTGTGAACTTTATTTCTTAGCTTTACTCCCCATCTTAGATGAAACAAGATGGCTAGAAAGTGTCAGCGTTGGGTACATGCCCTTCTCTGGATAGAATAAGGCTCTGGTAAAGTTTTATAAAATGAAGAATGGGCCTTTACCATGGTGTATGTTCTGGGTGAGTTTTTAAATTGTGACTTTTTTTTGCCTTCCCCTGAAAGAGGCACAGGGAATCTTTCTTGACTCTTTACCAAGAAGATTTGATGGGGTTCCTGAAAGCAAACTATAAAAGTGTGAGGGCTCCTTTGAGACTGTGTCCTCTAGGAGTTTCTCATTCTCTTGCAAGTCCATGATCAGCATACAACAATTCATTAACATTACTGTTTAATTCTTACTGTATGTTTTGTAATGTTCCAATTACTTGTGTTGCAGGTAGGCAGATCTTGGTTGTAACTCTTTTAGAGCTTTGGTTTGTTTGGTTTGAAGGTAGAGATTGACCTGAGAACTCAGTGCACTGCTGTGACCAAGAAAGGGTACTGTTTCTTTTTTTTTGTATATTCATTTTTTTTCTTGTGAAGATGGGAGGAACAGCTTCTAAGCTCTTTAAATGTTGAAGATGAAGAGTTATATGCTTTTTCACAGGTAAAAATTAATGTGATAAGGGAGTTGAAGCACTCCTACAAATAAGTGGGCTAAATATTATTTTAAATTATCTTCAGAGACTATTTCTAATAATGATGTGAATAGGACAATTGAAATGGATAACAGAGTTGAGCAGAGTTTCCACTGGCCAAATTTGGAATACTTGATACTTTATAACAAATAATGAGTGAAATAAATTATTATACATTGAATAAAAATTACCTCACTCATAATGATACCCCAATATAATAACTTCAAGTATTTGGGACAGGGTGAATGAAAAGCTCTTATTTAGAGAAAACTGATAATAAATGCAGAAAAAACAATAAAATTGGTAAAACACCATTTTGCTGAGACCAAAGTAATGATTGATTCAAACAATATGCATTAATGGATACCAAAACCATTGAAGAATCACCGGAAAATAAATATTTATACACTCTCACAATATTACTCCACAGAGTATTTACTAATCACAAAAGACAAAAGTACCTACACAATGAAGAAATACAACATATACCACCTTAACCAAGGCATCAAACTTAATTTTCCAAATTAGGATATATTTATTTCATCTATTTCCTGATATGATACTCTGTGAAAGATATAACATCACATCTGTTGTCCTACCAAAAATGTTCTTTACCTGAATCTAATTATGAGAAAATACTCATTTTAGTAATAGTCTGCAAAACAATGATTCAGTCTCTTTAAAAATGTTAATATAGTGAAAGAAAAAATAACTGGGAATTGTTTTAGATTAGAGGAGGATAAGGAGATTTCATAAGTAAATATAATGCATGACTGTTTCTAAGCACCTAGAAAGAGGGTATGAATGACTATGAAAGTTTTTATTGGGGCACCTTTGGAAATATTAATATGGATTATACCTAGATAAAAGCATTATATTAATGTCAAATTTTCTTATGATGATTATAATGAAATTTGTGGGAGAATGTTCTTCTTTTAGGAGAGATGTGTTGAAGAATTGGGCTGAATGTTATGATATCTACAATTAACTCTTAAATAGCTGAATATTAACAATTAATGAGTCTGATTGAAGGATCCTTTTTTGCAGCTTTTCCATAATCTTGATATCTTTCAAAAGAAAACAATGGAAAAGTAAATGAAAGGAATGACAGTAGTAACAATTGTTATAAAATAAAATGCTTTATCCTTGTGGGTGTTAGACATCATAACAGAGAAAAGTTAAGTTTACCTTAGATAATAAATACACTGAACATTCTTTTAGCATGCTATGTGTAAATTAATATTTTTTGCAAATAAGACCCAAATTATAGTAAAATAATCAGTCAAACACATGGGAACATAAAGATTACAGTAGTTGGTCCAAAAATTCTTGGGTGAAAAACTTGTAAAAGAAATTTACAAGGGCTTTGGCAAACAGTTGTAGGAAATTAAAAGCAAAATTTTGGATGTAATAAACTCATATATAGTCTATTTATGTAAATATAGAACGCCAATAAAAAAGTTAACATCAAATATAAATAATTGCAATAAAATGCCCTCCTACCTAAACTCAAAGCTTTGCAAAAACCTATTTTCTTTCAAATCCTGTCTTTTCACTATACTGGTTACTTTGACAACTTGTGAAATGATGAAAATGTACACTTAGTTTTGGCCCTGAAGATTTCCCTAAATAAGGCACATTTAAAGACACTTTCTCTCGTGCAGATGATGGTAAAGTAATTAAAATGATGGCAAAATCCAACAGAAAGGTCATAAGTATTGCCAACTACTAGAAACTTTGTAAAGTGTGTTTGAGTAATTGTTTTACCCTTCCACATCACCTCCTCTGCTGGAGGAGTGTGCCAAGATCCCAGGGATAGGTTAGGCATTGTGCTCATAGACAGGGCAGGAGAGCAGTAAGAGGGGAGTAGGACTGACTTTCCTGTCTATCCAGGGTAAAGCACTGGATGATCTAGGAAGAAAAAATCCTTCTGTGTTGAGCCATGCTTTAGAGGTAGCTTCTTTCCAATTAGTGTCATCTATAAACTTCTTTTGCCCTGAGGAATTTCAAGACTTGATTAAAAAAAAAAAAACCTTACTTAATAAGAAGCAAATGTCACAAGCAGGACTGCAGTGTAGACATCCATATAGAGTACAATAATTAACATACCTGACACAGATGTCTGGCTGCCTGCCCTCCCAAACCCCGAGAACAAGTAGTCTGTTTTGAAAGGGCTATATCACAGTTAGATAAATGTACAATGAATTTCAAAGGTAACAGAAAATAAAGCAGACAGTGAAAAGTTGCTGTCCTTCCTTCCAAACCTTGCCCTTTTTTACATACTCTTTGATGCTTGGAACTAGGAAGAGATTGAGAAGCTGGAGAAATGGAGAAACTAGACCAGGATTCATTCCCTTGACTCTTTGAGACTTATAGTCTCATTTTCTTCTTTTGGAACAGAAGTCAAATATTTGCATCTCAGAATCAGATGAGGGAAAATAGAAGTGAAGGACCTGAGACTGGCTGCAGAAAGTCCTAAAATCCTAGCAATTTTTCTTCAGTTCCTGCCCCCACTAGAGAGAGCTGCTGCTCTGGCCTGAGCAGAGCCTGAAGACCAAATAACATCCAGTTCTTCAGATATTTCTCTGATAGAAGTTCCTGTGTCTCAAGGTACTGGGATAAACCAAGTCTTTGGAGTCTGGAGTCCAACTGCTTGAGGGTTAAACCCCAGTTCTATTGTTGGTGGGTTTTTGAGGTTTTGTTCCTTTTTTTTTTTCTTGCCTTAAATCATTTAACATGTCAGAGTCTCAGTACAGCAGCTGGGCAGAGAGGGGGAGAGAGGGGGATGGTGGGAGGTTGGGGGAGAGGTACTATTCACTGTTTTTGAGTTGGTGTGAGGATTAAATAAGATGAAAATTAAGGGTTGGTTACCATGACTGACAGTTTTAAGGGTTCAGGGAATGAGGTTTGTCCATGCTCCTCAGCCACGAAGGAAGGGCAGGGATTAGTGTCTTCTTGTAACTCTACACAGAGCCAGAATGTGGGTAGTAGAGGCTGAGACATCAGTCTATTATGGCTTTGTTTAATGTTAACCTAGACATGCTGCTAATACCAAGACTAGACAAAGTTCTAAAGGAGATAATACGTGTCTTAATGTTCTTGTCTTGCTCTTTCCAAAATTCGCTTTCACATTCAGAATCCTTTTTCTACACCTTTTTTCTGGCATGGGGGTTTCACATAGCATGCCTCATACAACCCCTTCTACATCTTCACTCCATTGATAAACCTGCCTTCTACTTTCCCCAGGATCTCTGTGAAGATATCACCTATTTCCGTGGTAGCCACGCATTCTGGGAAAAAAACTCACTCAGAAGGACAATGCAGATGGTGGAGGGCAGTTTATTACACCGGCGGGCCCAAGGCAGAGTCTTCTCTTAGCCAAGGACTCCGACCAGTTTTTGTGAAAATCTCATATACCCTAAGTGTACATTCCCAAACCCAATTCCCCAAATTCCCTGAAACTAGTCTGAACAAAGGAAAAGAAAGACACAATCAAAGTTAACCCGTGATTCATATGCCTTAAGCCTAGGTGGGCAATTATCAATAGCCCTGTGGTCATATCCCAATAAGCATAATAGAAAGTATGATTCTATTCAGTTACACAGATAATTAGGCTATTCTTTTAGGTGATGGAGATTCTAGGTACGAGCCCTGGGGCTCTTCCTTCCAGGGGCCTGGTTTTCCAGTTGGTATGTCGTTTCCATAGATACTGGGCATATAGCTCAAAGTCCACAGTCCGGCCCAAGATGGAGTCCTGCTTTCAAGATAGAGCCTATTCTGTTTCCTCCTTCACTTCTACAAGTCATTCAGCACACTAAGTTCTGTTCTCTTTCCTTCCCCTACTGACAAAATCTCCCAATAACAATGCAGCACAGATGTGATGTTTACAAAGTGAGTAGAGTTATTTTGCCATCTTGGAATTTTATTGTTTCAACCATTTTCAAAAATAAGAACAATTTGATAAATTTCTTATTATTTGAAATAATATGTCAAAGAATTTAAATAGACATATCTTTCATAGATAAAATTGAAATTCTATCTTAAACGAAGAAAATGCAGTAATCCTAGATTAAAAGTAGGGAAAAAAGATGAGCCTTGACCCAATGCGACTTCCAAATTAATCATTTCCCTACCACCAATTCATTCTCCCTAATTACAAATTGTGATACATGGCAGTTAACACTTTCATATTCTCTGAAATCTTCATATTTTTCTTCAAGTTTTATGCGTAATCAGACTATCAGTCCTTGTCAAGAAACATGGTTGCTTTATAGCTTTCTGAAACTATGCTTTAGTCATACATATCTGGGCACACAGTTTGGAAAACTCAAATTAAATTTCTCAGTATTTAGCTTATTATAGAGTCCATACTAACTGCCTTAGGGAAATGGACTTTTCAGTACCTTATCATGGTTGTCCCAGTCTTAAGCTATGAGTTTTTTTTCTCTAAAATTCATTAGTTTTCTGCAAGTACAGGTTTTACAGTTTGTGATATCATAGCATTTTGTTTTATGTAGAGCTCCTTGGCCACAGGGGACAATCTTAAGTGGAGTTAGAAGACTCATTATTGTCGTTTTCTCACCAAGTTTAAATTTATATCCATTTACTACCCTTTTCTGATATACTTACTCTGTCAGTTCCAAGGGATAAGTCAGTTCATGAAAATATCCACCCTTTCCCCACACCAAGATATCCGTGTCCTTCAGTCCCATAAAGTTATTCAACCTTAAATCTGATGCTTTATTTTGTTATCTGTAAGTGAATATAACCACTTGGGTACCACAATTTAAAAGGAACATGCAAAAAGTCTCCCACACCTCTTACTACTTCCAACAACAATGAAAAAAAATGCATACTAGTCTCCTCTCTAATTTCTGAATAAAGGAAAAACTTATACTTCAAGTTCAGTTGTTTTAATGATTTACTAGGTCTCTTGCAAAGGTTGTTTGTTATTCAGGTGTCTTTGAAGGTGCAATAAAATGTCTATCATCAAGACAGCATATAAACTCTTTCCATAAGATCTTATAAGCTTGTGATTTTCATCATTCACCTTGAATTTCCTCTTAAGACTGTGTATTAATGCAAATAAGGAAAAAAATGAACCCTATGTTTTTCATTCCCTGCCTATACACACAATCAAAGTTTTCAAAGCAAGATGTCATGCTAGAAATAAAATAAACACAGGAAACTTTCCTCTTGGCAATACTTTTCAGAGGCAAAGACTAAAGAATAGTAGCAAAGGTGGAAAGAGCATGCCAAATATTTTTACATTCATTTGAAAGTCGAAATAAAAAGATGATTGCATGGTGTGCTTTGCCACACTGAGATTCTGGGAGAAATCTGCATGGGGAACATTCCTGGGGCTGGCACCCCTGGAGAGGGCCTCCTTAAATTCTTCACAGCTGGACTCCAGGGACAGGCAGCTGGTCTGTGTGCCAAGGACATGGAGGGAGGAGGGAGCCACCAAACTGATTTCTGAGGAAGCTGGCTCAGAACACAAATATGAAAATTACAGCCAAGACCCTGATTATTTGTCACTTTCCCCTATAATTTTGAATCAGTAATCATATTCCTCTGAAGACAGATGTTCATAAAATGATTGCCAGCCACATTTTACTCAATCTTTAGTCATTAATTTGCTTAAATTTTCTAAGCTAAAGATATTTAAGTCAAAGTTATACTGATGCTACACAGATATTCAATGACACTAACAGCAAGCACTGATCAATTTCCAAACTTTAGTCCTTTAGGAGGTGAATGACTATACCCTCTCTTTAACTCTTCTTTTAGCTTGTAAATCAGGACCTGTTGTTTTTAGATGAGCCTTTTCTTTCTAATGAATATTTGCAGCACCTACAGATAAACATTTGCCTCCTCTGTCTTCAACTCTGTTTAGTTATTATTCTATATGAATGCCTTCATGCTTATTATATGTCTCCAATGGCTTTATTTCTTCCTAAATTCCTTAAGAATAGTGAGCTGTAAGTGTCTAGGAAAATGCTAAACTTTTTAAATATAATTTACCCCTGGATGTTTAACAGCTGCCTATAAGAAAAAATCGCTTTTTATGCTCATTGAATTATTAAAGACTAATTATTATAATGAAAAATGTTATCTCTAGTTATTGGGAATATTAGTATTTGCCATAAAATATGGAGAAGGCAATGGCAACCCACCCCAGTACTCTTGTCTGGAAAATCCCATGGATGGAGGAGCCTGGTGGGCTGCCGTCTATGGGATCACACAGAGTCGGACACGACTGAAGCGACTTAGCAGCAGCAGCAGCAGCCATAAAATAAAGTTTATTAGTGACCACAGCTTAATTTTGGAGAAGGAAAGGGCAACCCACTCCAGTATTCTTGCCTGGAAAATCCCATGGACAGAGGAGCCTGGCAGGCTACAGTCCATGGGGTTGCAAGAGCTGGACAACTTAGTGACTTAGACCACCACCACTAACACCACACCTTAATTTCAGTATAAAAGTTAGTCAGCTTTATCAGATGGTGTTTTTATCAGTTAGTCAGCTTATCAGATGGTGTTTTCTCACCATCTGATATTTTCATGTATTTTAGCATATAATTCCTCTTATTTTAATATTTCCTCACCTGTGTTGACTACTTTACTGAAATAAATTTCTATAAGGTAATTCATGCATCACCTACCCGCTACATGGAAATACTATTTAGAATGATAAAGTTCCTGGGTACCACTGTAATATAAAATCTAACCAATGTTTAAAGATAGAAGAAAAGCATAAACACCTTCCAAACTCTGCCATGCTTTGTCAAGTTAAAGGAATTCCCATACAGTTAAAGGAAAGCAGGAACTGAGCTTCACTAACTTGCAGGCTTTCCAACAATGCTGAGTATTCTACTGTCTACCAGTCACAGGAGCTAACATTCTGACACCTTCTCAGCAGAATTCAACTACAAACTCATAAAAAATAAACCTAGCTAAGTAGGTCAGACTGCTGAGGACCCTGGCACTGAGTTTATTTCTGACTGGCCAAGGATTCAGTACCATGGAAGAATGACAACGACATAATAAATCTACCTTGTCTTTTATAAAGAAGTGATTTAATGAAATATTTGGAGTATGTCTCTGATAGTATCAAACAGTTATTTTAAATTAAGTCCTGGAACACTATTCTGTCACACACACACACAAATATAATCGAGAATATGCCCATTCTTGATATGGCCAAAAAATGTTCAGAATTTGGTTAAAGCAGTGTCCACTATTTTTTGACTATAAAAGCAAAACTTAACATGTTAAACCTTATCTATACAAAGACATTATTGAAAGAATCTAATTGATTAAAAAAAAATCCACATCCATATATTCCACCAATATCTCAAACTTAATTCACTGTATTCAGCCCGTATCAGTTGTTAAAATGCCACACTCAAAATTTTATAAATGTCACCTCTTTCCATATAGTCGAGTCCTGTGAATTTCATCTGAAGCTATTAATTGATCCCTTACTTCCTTTCCACTCATATCCTCATTCCTCCCCTAACATACTGATGGTCCCTTGTCTAATCTCCTTCCTGCCAACACATTTGTCATCCTGCCACCAGAGTTGTGGTGGCAAAGCACAAATCTAATTAGGCTATTCCTTTGTTCAAAAGCTTTTAATAGCTTCCCTATACATGAGGAATAGATTTTAAAAAAATTTTTAACATGAAATTAAGGGCTGGCTTATGATTAATTTATTTATTTCCCTGCTATTTTAAATGATATCAAATATTATAATGTGATTTAGAATACAGCTTTTCAATTTTAAAAACCTTGGTTTTAAATTCTGCCTTCAACATTTTTCTCACTAAGTGATATTAAAAACAGTTCTTACCCTTTCTCAGTCTCATACAAAATAAGAAGAATATTCATTGTGAGAATTAAATTAGATAACATATATGAAAGTACACAATGAATACTCAATATGTGATAGTCATCACTGCTTTTTACTTTTTCACCTTTATCTGTTAATATACACACCTTCATCACATGTATCTGAGGTGGCAAACAGATTGCCTTACCCAAGCCAAATTAGTGAAGAGGTAGTGGTTCCTTGAGCCCTGTGTTAAAGAGGATTCTGTGGCAAATCAGACTCTGCAGGAAAGAATATTGAAATAGATTAGCCCTGGTGAGCATTGAGCACAGGAAAGAGGGTCAGTTGCAAGGATGCTACATGTTACATTCTAGCCAACTTCAAATGGGTGTTGTCCCTGTATCTCCTATCTTATTGGATAGTTCCCTGTTTTTCTCTTTTTACCTGTCAAAATATTACTCATCATCTAAGACTACCCCCACTCAAACTGCATAAACTTTGTCCTTCCTGTGGACTGCCAGTTGCACTTTGCATCTCTGTTGGAGCTCTTATAGCTGCCTGCATTGAATTATAACACTGATACTTCTCAGTTTTCTGTACCCTGAAGGTAAGGACTGTTATTCATTCACCTTTGTTTGCCCTGCAGCATCTGGGGTGGTGCTTGCCACAGGCTAATACCAGCAACAACCAAAACTGATGCAACCTTAACCATGTGCCATGCCTTGCTGTTAGCATTTTTTATATATGTTAACCAGACACACAACCTCACAATAACTCTCACAATAACTTAACCTCACAATAACTCTGTGTTATTAACTCTGTGTTAACTCTGTGTTAACCTCACAATAACTCTGTGCAGTTTCATCATCCCTATTACAGAAGGGGACAATGAGGCATAGAAGGTGAAAAACCTTGCCTAAGTTCATGAAAGTAGTAAGTCACAGTCTGTCTTCTTAACCATTTTACTATACACCTTCTTAAAGTACACACTATGATTACTGAATTGAATTATGGAACAATTTTTGTCCTGCACAGTTGGAAATACATTTTAATGTAATTCACTTAATTGGAATGTTCAGTTTGTAGACAGAATGCATGGCTGGTCACATGTTAAATATCCACTCTACAGAAAGGCTGTCCTGCATATACAAAGAGGTTTTGAGTGTCAACTTTGTATTAGGGGCTCTGTAGAGAAATACTATATCACTTCTATTATGTGTACATATCAGTTTATGTTGTTCATAGAATTACTGGTGTTTTATTTCATGTTGACTTTTTTCCTTAAAATAAACCAAATTTTTAAAACTCTAAAAAATTTCTCACGCACAAATTTTAATGTTGAAGATTTCCACAGTGAGATCATTGGAACTAGGCCAGAGAAACAATCATATTGAGAAGAGAAATAGTATTCACATGTGCCAAATAAAGCCAGATGAAACCAGGGATGTTTTAATCCCTCTGTCAAGCGTGCATACCCACAGATGGGAACCTGAGGGGAGGAAGGCTGTCATATTTAACTTGGGCTTTGCAACAACTTTCCCTTTCCTAATATGGATATTTTCTTCTACTTATCATGGGCCAAGTCTCAACAGGAGATCATGCCTTCACACGTTTCCCCCTAAATGGAATAACCAAAGAAGTAGTTCTAGGCGGAACATTTGCCACTTTCCTCTGGTTTCCTTGAGTCAGCTATGATGATGTACTGAGCTGTATAAAAACAGAGTCAGGGATATTTCTGAGATGTGAGATGTGAGACCACGGACTCGCCTTGGGAGGGAGGTCAGCCAGAGATTTCTTTATTTTAGCCAGTGAGCCTTTTTAGTCTAGAATGCCTGCGTGAGCCTTCAAGAAACTCCCAGACAAAGCAAATTGGAGGGTGTGTGGATGGACACAGTTTAACATTACAATCATACCGTATCTTCATGACGATTGCATTTCCTCATGATATCAGTGCATCCTGTAACTCAACTTATCCTTTTTATTTAGTAAATGTCAATGTCAATAAGACTTTATTAAGTCTTATATTTGAAGGGCACCTGTAGTCTCACAGTTCCAACTAAAATAATCATGAACCTTCAGAAAGTAACTGAATACAGACAAGTTTAAATGCATTCATATCCATGTAGATTGACTCATATATATTTTTCCTACATGAGATAAAAACCAGTTGTTCTTTAAGGGCTCCATGTGCAACGATTCTTAGAGCAGCACTGCCTTGCTAGAGTGAGCCTCAGCTCTCTCCTCCAGCCACACATTCTTGTCCTTGACCTATTACAGAAGTGTTGGACGTCTCTGTCTTCTATAGAGCACTGACTCACTAGGAAACAACTGCATAAGCTAAAATGAATTTGGCCTGATTTGGGAAGTGCTAGCATGGTTTTTTCCACCTTAAAAATATTTTATAACTAGACTTCTGAGTTACTGTTTGCTCCCAGGCACTATCTTTCATCTAACTTTCTTTCCATCACAGTACGTTCTCAAAAAGCACTTGAAAAACACTGTGATTTCTTTTTTAATAGAAACTTTGAAGAGTTTTTACAATTGGAGTGCTCTCTGCCTTAATGAGTAGGGCTCCATGTTTCCAGCTATTATCTCATTTGTTCACATGCCTTTTCCTACTAGAAAAAGAGCAAGTGTGTAAGAGAGGTGGAAGTAAAGCTGTGTCTTAGCATTTATATTTATGATTATAGACCCTACATATGATGTGGAATTGGTCTAGAACTTCTGGCAGCTGCTCCAGACATGGATTAGCTGGAAACAAGCTTGCTCGTTTTGAACCCCCACTCTTGTGCATGTTTACTTGGGGACTTTTTATAATGATTAAAAATATTAATTAAAATTATTAAATGATTGAATTAAATGATTTTAACATGTTAATAATTTCACCAGAGACTTCTTTCCAAGTAAAAATTATACTCTCTCTGAGAATTGCCAACAATTCTGAAGAATATATGTTTGCTAATTTGAAGCAAGATTTTTATTTGGGTGATAACTTGGAGAGATATCCTATTTACCTGTCTCTGAGAGCCAGAATGTATTTAACTAACTAGTATAGTCAAGAAGCAATTTCACTAAAGGGCTCCATTTTCTTTTCTTAAGATGTTTTAGGCTAACAGATATTCAAATTTCTATCTGGTAGGCAATAATAACTATATTTTCAGATTTATTTTTTATAAGTGTAAAGGAATTCTTTGAGAGGGGACAGAATCAATAATTAGAAGATTTATATACTATTTTTGATTCTTATCATGCTTTGTTTTAATCTCCATCATTTAGCACTGTGCCAAGTAGGTATTAAGAACTTAGTGAAAATAAAATAAATATTTTGTAAGTTTTTATCAAGTGAATGGTTGAATTTATATATTTGCATTTCAGTACAATCTTTGTAATTATTTGAACCATATCTATTCCTAATATGTGTGGCTATCATTTCAATCACAATTGATTCATTCAGTTGGCAAAATGGCTGAAGTGATATTTATAAATATTATGTATATTGATTTATATGACTTGCCTAGATTGATTATTTTAGGAAATCTTGTGGTAGAAGATGGTAATGGTTCTCTTTAGTGCTCTTCTCAAATTATTCCCAGGAAGCACTTAGTAAGCTTACACTTCTCTTGGAGAGAGAGAGGGCTTCACAGCAGAGACATCACTTTGCTGATGAAGATCTGTCTAGTCAAAGCTATGGTTTTTCCAGTAGTCATGTACAGATTTAAGAGCTGGACCATAAAGAAGGCTGAATGCCAAAGAATTGATGATTTAGAACTGTGGTGCTAGAGAAGACTCTTGAGAGTCCCATGGACAGCAAGGAGATTAAACCAGTGAATCCTAAAGGAAATCAATCCTGTATATTCATTGGGAGGACTGATGCTGAAGCTCTAATACTTGGGCCACTTGATGCAAAGAGCTGACTCATTGGAAAAGACCCTGATGCTTGGAAAGATAAGGGGGCAGGAGGAAAAGTGGGTGACAGATGATGAGAAGGTTGGATGGCATCACTGACTCAATGGGCATGTTTGAGCAAACTGGGAGATAGTGAAGGACAAGGAAGCCTAGCATGCTGCAGTCCATGTGATTGCAAAGAGTTGGACACAACTTATTAGCTAAACAACAACAGGGTCATTTAACTTGTTTGGCCAGGGTAGTATGAGCAGAAGTGGCATATGTTAATTCTTGATTGAGGATATAAGGGTTAGTATCTCACTAGCTTTGCTCTTTTCCTTTGCTGTAATGACTGGCTATGTTCCAGATAATGTCTGCTCCATCAGCCTGTGTCCAAAGAGGACAGGCAGATCATACCCCTAAGTCGACCTGCTACAGATATGGAGGGTGTTCTTTATTGTAGCATAAGCTAACCCAATCTGATTGATACTATTATGAAAATCAAAGTAAGAGTGTTCCTGGAATAAAGGAGATATTCATAGTGCTAAATGTTGAAGAGTAGTTAACTACTGTAAGGGCTAAAGAATGTCCATTGTATTTGGTTACAGGAAAGTCATTTTAAAGTTTTTATTTCAATGAGAATAGTCTCTACAGAGTGATAAGTATGCAACCAGACTGCAATAGGTTCAGGAGTTAAGAACTGAGGAAGTGGAAAGAATGATTACAGAAAACTCAAGAAGTTTTTCTGTGAAAGTGAGGGAAAATGTGAGTTAGTAATTGGAGGGAAATGTGAAATTAAGAAAGGTAGATTTCCTTCAAGATGGAGACTTAAAGCATGTTCAAATGTTGGTAAGATATAGGTAATAAAAAGTAAAAGAAGGAAAAGGAGGAAATGATAAAAGAAGTAGGGTCCTGAGGAAGCAGAGAAGAATGAAATCCAGGCAGGGGCTGTAGTACAAACAGACAATATTGAAGCTGCCTGCAATGCAGGAGACCCGGGTTTGATCCCTGGGTCAGGAAGATCTCCTGGAGAAGGGAATGGCAATCCACTTCAGTATTCTTGCCCTGAGAATTCCATGGACAAGGAAACCTGGCAGGCTACAGTCCTTAGGGTTGCAGAGTCAGACACAACTGAGCAACTTTCTTTCACCATAGTCATAAAGAAGGAACAAAGGTTTGGTGGCACAAACTTCAAAGAAGTGAAAACCTTATGATTAAGGAAGTCCACAGTGATACCATCTACCGAGGAAAAGTGAGAACATGGCAAATCCAAAGGTTTGAGGGGAAGAGAAGTTTGTAAAGAACAGGGTATGTTTGTGATATGACCATATTTCACATTTGTGAAACATGGAAGTTCTATTACTAAGACTCAGTATGTTACATTTTTAATATAAAGAATAATGAAAAGTATGATGTCAGGTCAAAAGTCAAGACTCATGTTTGGATTTTCAGCACAATTTAAGCACAAAGTTATTGTCTTATTGCCAGTAAAGTGAGCTGGCAACATTAAGCTATCCTATTCTTATATTACTGCCCTCAAATATTTTTATCTTCAGAAGTTACCAGGTATTGCTTGAAGTTTCTAGTTTTTAAGAAGGTGAAGTGGAGATCTTTCTATTTTCTTCTTCTGCTGAAAATCATAATAAAAAACAACAGTAAAGAAACAAAAATATAAACCTCATGTTTAATCAAATTCAAAAATATCTACAATCCTAAGTCATGATTATTTGAAGAAAAAAAAGAGGAATTATGAAACTCTTAGCAGAGACAGGAAAAGTCAAATTTAAGTACCTGTGTGTGGTGGAGGAGGTAGAGATAACTGAAAAATCTTAACCAATTCATCTCAGAGGATTTCAGGAAAGGCTCAACAATTAGAAGCATCATCAGTTCAATGCAATTAGGAGCATGGGGAACCACAATGTGAAAGTTTAGTAAGAACTGATAACAAATAGGGGTCTTAAAAATTGTATATGGGGTGTTTAGGCCCCAGGGGTCCTCTCTAGCCTGCAGCAGCAGGGACTGCATCTCTTCTACAACTTGAGGAGCCAGGAAGAGTTTATCACAGAGAAATTGAGTCAGTAAGTTTCCAGAGGCTGAAATTCTAAGCACAAAATAGGGTGAGTCCTGCACTAATGACGAGGAAATTAAGTGTAAGTCTGCAGAGTACCTACTGAGACTTCAGCCTCTTTGTCAAATCTACCTCCTGAGCATCAGCAGTAGGGCTTGCAGCCCCCAACAGTGTCTAGAGAAGCCAGAAATTTGATACACAGACATAGAAATTCATAGCACTTGCAACAGAAACATCAGTTTTTCATCCAGTTGTTTAAAGGAAGCTCACCAGTTGGCATGCCACAGCCGTGCATACAGCACTCCAATCAGCTTTTTAGCACCTTACTCGCACAGAGGACAAAGATCGATATACTTTCAAGAAAAGCCTCCAACATAGAAGAGAAAGGCCAAAGCAGGCCAAAAAAATCTAACAAAAGGAACTCAGAAGAAATAGAGATAATACAGAGTGAAAATATTTAAATAAATTTATACTTAATACCTTCAGATAGTTAAGATAATGTTGTAACCTTGAAATAAAGACATATATTTTAAAAAAGAGGAAAAGTGAAGCAAGAACACTCTCAGAAATTAATGTCAAACAGCCAAAACTTTTTTAAAAGAAGAAAATATATAGAAAATAAGGTAAAAGATCACCAAGAAAATAGGACTAAAACACAATGAAGAGAAATGTTGGAATTAAAAAATGAAAGAGGATCAGTATTCAGACATAGTAATTGAGAGAAAGAGAAAATGATGAACAGTAAATTATTCAAAAAGAAGAAAGTACCCAGAATTGAAGGACATAAAACTACAGATTAAAGAATTTAAGTATGCTCAAAACAATGAACATGGAAAGAACTACACACAGAGACAGAAAAAAAAAATCTGGAAAAATGCTAGTGTATATAGTTCTTTATTAAAGTCTAGCTAGTGGAAATGTCAGTTACTCAAATATACACTAGTCAAAATTCCATTGTTCCCAGGGAAGCTTCTTACTGATTAGAATTCCTTTATCTACCCTAATCACTCAATATTTCTAGTTATCAATGAATAATAAAGAGTTGGCTGTTTAAAACCATTCCAGACAATACTGACCTCCCTGTCCAATGTGCTGAATCTCACTCAGAATGAACTCAAATCTACATCTGGCATCCATAACTCACTTTAACACAAATTCATTGTCAAATTTTAAAACATCTTAACTCTGTGGTCAGATATTCAACTTAGGAAAGTTCTTAAAATCCCCAAACTCACTGAATTTTGACTTCTGAAATCACTTCCTTTCTCATTTCTTGAGAACTATTTGAATCTTATTCAGATGGACTGTATATTCTTATTATGGATGTGCAGCAATTCTTTTGGCATCTCACTCAAAACAGGCAATGAAAAGAATATACTATACATTTTTCCTTATTTGGAAAAATAGGACTTTCACTGACATCTCCAATAACAGAGACCTGTTATCATTTATAGGCTATATTTTCATTCATATTTCTAAAATTGTTATTCATAACGAATTTTCAACATGTAAAATTTTATATATCAAGCTTTGTCTTTTTCAAATCTAACTACTTTCATTTGCTTTCTATTACTATCAGATAATCCTAAAATCCCTAACTCATCCAAGAACATGAGAGAATAGATACTATTCATCCAATATTCTAGGATATTTAAAAGAGATTTAGTAAAATTTCTTATCTCAAGTCAATTCCCTTTATTGAATTGTCCCACTCTGAGTTTTAATACCTAGGGATGGAGGAACTCTATACAGTTAACAAAAACAAGACCTGGAGCTGACTATGCCTCAGATCATGAACTCTGTATTGCAAAATTAAGACTTAAATTGAAGAAAGTAGAGAAAAGCACTGGTCCACTCAGGTATGACCTAAATAAAATCCTTTATGATTATACAGTGGAAATGACAAATAGATTCAAGGTATCTGTTAGACAGAGTTCCTGAAAAGTGACGAACAGAGGTTTGTAACATTGTACAGGAGGCAGTGACCAAAATTATCCCAAAGAAAAAGAACAGCAAGAAGTTAAAGTAGTTGTCTGAGGAGGCTTTACAAAAAGCTGAAGAAAAAAGAGAAGCAAAAAGCAATGGGAGAAAGAAAAAGATATACTCAAATGAACTCAGAGTTTCAGAGAATAGAAAGAGGGCTAAGAAGGCCTCCTTCAATGAACAATGCAAAGAAATAAAGGAAAACAATAGAATGGGAAAGACTAGCGATCTCTTCAAGAGTACTGGCGATACCAAGGGAAATTTCATGCAAGGATGAGCACAATAAAGGACAGAAACAGCAAGGAAGGACCTAACAGGGGCAAGAGAGATTAAGAAGAGGTGTCAAGAATACACAAAAGAACTGTACAAAAAAAATCTTAATGACCCAGATAACCACAATGGTGTGATCACTCACATAGAGCCAGACCTCCTGAAATGTAAAGTCAAGTGGGCCTTAGGAAGCTTCACTATGAGCAAAGCTAGTGGAGGTGATGAAATTCTAGCTGAGCTATTTCAAATCCTAAAAGATGATGTTGTGAAAGTGTTACACTCAGTATGCCAGCAATTTTGGAAAACTCAGCAGTGGCCACAGGACTGGAAAAGGTTAGTTTTCATTCCAACCACAAAGAAGGGCAGTGCCAAAGAATGTTCAAAGTACTTGACAGTTACACTCATTTTGCATACTAGTAAGGTTATGCTCAAAATCCTTCAAGCTAGGCTTCAGGAGTACGTCAACTGAGAACTTCCAGATGTACAAGCTGGGTTTAGAAAAGGCAGAGGAACCAGAAATCAAATTGCCAACATCCGTTGGATCATATAGAAAGCAAGTAAATTCAAAAAGGAAAAAAAAAATCTCTTTCTGCTTCACTGACTATGCTAAAGCCTTTGACATGTGTGGATCCAACACGCTGTGGAAAATTCTGAAAGAGATGGAATATCAGATCACCTGACCTGCCTCCTGAGAAACCTGTATGCAAGTCAAGAAGCAACAGTTAGAACCTTACATGGAACAACAGACTATTCAGAATTGGGAATGGAGTATATCAAGGCTGCATATTGTCACTCTGCTTATTTAACTTCTATGCAGAGTACCTCATATGAAATGCCAGGCTGGATGAATCCCAAGCAGAAATCAAGATTGTTGGGAGAAATATCAATAATCTCAGACATGCAGATGAATCGCTTTAATGGCAGAGAGAGAAGAGGAACTAAAGAGCCTCTTGATGAAGGTAAATAGAAGAGTTAAAAAGCTGGCTTAAAACTCAACATTTAAGAACCTAAGACCATCGAATCTTGTCCCATCACTTCATGGCAAATACATGTGGGAAAAAATGGAAACAGTGACAGACTCTATTTTCTTGGGCTCCAAAATCGCTGCAGATGGTGACTGCAGTCATGAAATTAAAAGATGCTTGCATCTTGGAAGAAAAGCGATGACAAACCCAGAGAGCATATTAAAAAGTAGAGACATCACATTGCCAGCAAAGGTCCATACAGTCAAGGATATGGCTTTTCTACTAGTCTTGTACGGATGTGAGAGTTGGATCATAAAGAAGGCCGAATGCTGAAGAATTGATGCTTTAGAACTGTATGCTGGAGCAGACTCTTAAGAGTTCCTTGAACTGCAAGGAGATCAAACCAGTCAACCCTAAAGGACATCAACCCAGGATACTCACTGTAGGGACTGATGCTGAAGCTGAAGCTGCCAATACTTTGGCCACCTGATGCAAAGAGCCAACTCATTGGGAAAGACTGTGATGCTAGTAAAGATTGAGGGCAGAAGGAGAAGATGGCAACAGAGGATGAGAAGGCTGAATTGAATGACATCATCAACTCACTGGACATGAGTTTGAGCAAACTCCAGAAGATAGGGAAGGCTGGCTTCTGCTGTCCATGGAGTTACACAGAGTCAGACATGACTTAATGACTGAACACATACACCATCTGTTACATCTTAAGGAAATTGCCTGCCATGAAATCCAGCATGGAGCCCTGCCTCTGAGGCTTGATCTGCTATTTAGTTGATGGTTGAGATATCAGGTCAAATTCTATGGTTTATGTATATCACCTCCCGATTTTCAGTGAGTAGAAATGAAATAACCTAGACTTTTATTTGACAAATTTTAGTTTAAAGACAAGTTCTCAAAATTCTCAAGTTTCTAAACATCTGTCCCCTTTATAAAAAGAAACTACTAGCATTAAAAGCATAAGTTTTGAAAACAAAGATACAGAGTATCTATCATGTGATAAAATTTTAATATATTCTTGTATAATGAATGGCTAAAAGAAAATGCTGACAGTGGATAAGTAAAATTATACAAAGGCATTATCTATATGTTGGCAGCTCCACAGAATGTGGAAGTGACATCTCTTTAACTTAATATTCTTAAGATTTTTAATTGAAGTACAGTTGATTTACAATGTTACAGTTGATTTGAAATCTCTGCTGTACAGCAAAGTGATTCAGTTACTCTCACTGAATATTCAATATTTTTAAATGGAGTAAAACATTTGGAGGAGGAGATTGTTAACAAATGTGACTTAAATTGCCACAGCTTCATCAGTTGCTGGGCATATATGATGTTTCATTTATATAAATGTCCAGCCCTATATACTACTTAGCAGACCCCATGTTTTGGAAGAATGACTTCAATCTCATCCCCATATAGGCTTCCTGAAATTTCAGACTGTTTCCATTTTTTTTTCCACTGTGGTTTCCTCACCCAGCAGCCTCAATGTGGCCTCTTTCAGTTTCCTCTCTCCATCACAATGATGCATAGCAAGTTGCTCCTGGGACTGTACTAAATCCCAAGTTTTCCAAAGCTGTCCTGTGGTCAAAGACAAAGTGATCAGGTTAGAGATGGGTTGGGGGGGATGTTGTGAAGAAGAAACTATTTCTTTTAAGAATATATTGCATTTTTAAAAATCTCTATGACTTTAAAAGAAGATGGGCTTATCTAAGCCTTACACAGTTTTAGCCTGAAACTTTATTTCAGAGTTCAAGAATACTAGATCAGGACTGAGGATCAGTTAAACACAAAGTTTACCTTTCCCTGTTTCCTTACTTTTAAATCCACCTGCCAGCTAAAGTGATACTTACCATCTTCCTCTACAAGGATTAAATCACAAGCCTCTGCAACTGCTGACCTTCAGCACACCCTGAAAGAAGTTCAGGATGGAGGTTAGGAGTGAGGCAGTCTGTGCCTTGGGAAAAAATTGGTGGAACAGGTCTTCAAATAGGTATTTTCAGGCTATTTCATAAGCCCAGTTCTTGTATCTCCTCATATTTAGAAAAGCACTACAATTTTTCATCATGATATCTTCTCCTCATGACTAGCAGTAGCCTTCGGGAGATTAGAAGCAGCTTCTGCATAAATGTATACCTGGTTGCATGTATTCCTCCTTCATCAGAATCACATATATCCTGATTTTCCCCCTACCTCTTCAGAGCAATTTCTCAGAGCTCTCTGAAGTGCTGTCTTCCATGCTACAGTCCTCATTTTACCCCAAAGAAAACAACTCACAACTCACACATTGTGCATTTTTTTCAGTTGATGCATCTTTGCTCCTTCTTAGACACTCCTGTACACACACACTTTCTAGGTCAGCCCCATTTACAGAAGTCCCTGTGTATATCATACTCAAGCAAATTTTCTCAGCAATTGACAGCTCAACTATGTTTTACAAATGGTATTCAGTTTGGACTCAGTTAAGACACTTAAAATACAAAAGGAGACAAGATGTAGAATCTGTATGTGGTATTATGGGCTGAACTGTGTCACTGCAAAATGTACATGTTGAAGTTCTAACCCCTAGTACCTCAGAATGTGTCTATATTTGGGGAAAAGGTCTTTAAACAGGTAATTAAGGTAAAAGAGGTCATTAGAATGGGCTGTAATCCAATATGATTCATATATTGATAAGAGGAATAAATTAGAACACAAAAATGTTCAGAAGAAAAACCATGTGAAGATATTAAAATGGCCATGTATAATCTAAGGAGCGAGGCCTCATAAGAAACCAAAAATTCTGTCAACACCTTGATCTCAGACTAGCCTCCACAACAGTTAAAAAATACATTCTGGTTGTTTAAGTCACCCAGTTAATGGTACTTTGTCATGGCAGCCCTATGCCAACTAACCCATACAGTATAAACTTTAAAGCATAACAAAGAAAGAGATAATAAAATGTTTGACACCTGGTAGATATATCAGGTTGCATGTATGCTTAGTCATGTCTGACTCTTTGTGACCCAATGGACTGTAACCTACCAGGCTCCTCTGTCAATGGGATTTCCTAGGCAAGAATACAGGAGTGGTTTGCCATTTCCTCATCTAGGTGATCTTCCTAACTCAGGGAGATGAACCTGCATCTCCTGTGTCTCCTGAATTGGTAGGTTGATTCTTTACCACTGAGCCACCTGGGAAGCCTCCAGTAGATATAAGTCATGATAAAAGAAGGTAAGGAGGAAAGAAATATGCTAGTATAAATGGCTTTTATCTAAGAAATATTGGTCAGTACCTGAAGATCTCAATTTGAAGATCTCAGTTATAGTTAGACAAAAACTCTGTGGAAAAGGGCAAGGGTGGGATGATATGGGAGAATGGCATTGAAACATGTTAAAAAGGCAGAAATATCCAAAAACATGTTGGCATCATATCAGGAAGATAGCCTCATAAGACAATGGTTGGTAGTCCCATTTCTTTGAACACTACAATTTTGAAAACCAACCAAAACCTTCAGTTTCTTTCTCCAAGTAGCACTTCTCTCAACTCAGTTTCCATTCATTCCAAATTAAAAAAAAAAGGTTTTTTGCCTTTTTAATTTTTTTTTTTAGCAAATGATATCTGTCGGGAAAAAGAAGAGTGACATAGTATGACTTTGGGTTGCCAAGCCTGAGGGAACCAACTAATCCTTTCTAATCAGTACCCATCCTTGTTGGCAGAGATTGCTAAGGGTGAATTGGCAGGAGCTGTCTTTAGGAAGTGCTAGAGCACGAGTGGATGAAGATCCTCTTCTAAACGCTATAAAGAGAGACATATAGGGAAGGAAAATCATTATTTTTCAACACCTAAAAAGCTTTTCATGGATTCTCTTTCAAAGTTAAATATATAAATCACTGAAGGACTTCTCAGGTGGCACAGTGGTTTAAAAAAAAAATCCATCTGCCAGTGCAGGAGATGCAAGAAACTTGGGTTCAATTCTTGGCTCAGGGAGATCCCCTGAAGCAGGAAATGGCAACCCACTGCAATATTCTTGCCTGGGAAATCCCCTGGACAGAGGAGCCTGGCAGGCTCCTGTCCATGGGGTTGCAATGAGTTGGACATGAATGGGAACACACACACCAGTCAAGGTCATTTTGTGTCTACTTTGCCATTGCCTCAATTCTAGCTGGTTTGGGGTTTGATTCAAAATAGAGGTAGTCAAATTTGGGTTCAGAGAACAAAAACTTCTTTGTTTTCCAGAAATGTTAGGATGAAGTAATACACCATATTTATAGAAACTTCCCCAAGGAGGGTAGGGGAAAATGGCAGGTTTTCCTCTAAGAAATAATTGCTTTTGGAATGATAAGAGGGGAAGTTACTCTTGCATAAGCATGTCTATCCTGACTGGCTATAATTTTTGGTTTTAGTTTGTTCTTTTAGGTCAGTGGTATAAATCATCATATTTAGACAGTTTAACTGTGTTCAGCTATAGTTTGATTTTCTGGCATACTAAATCTAACTTAAGTGTTAAAATAAACTAGAGCCAAGCTTTACATTCAAACAAAATCATAAAACTCTATCATATTTGAAAATAAGGAGATTGCTTACCAGCTTGAAAAGATTGAGTACTGACTTCATCGTCTATTGTTTCCTGTAGCATAGCATTTATATTGATGCCAAATTCCAAAAAAAGAAATTAAATGAGTCTAATATGAACATATGAATATGTAATAGTATATAAATTTACTAAGTATGGTCACAAGCAGCTGTCATTCCCTGAGGTTACAAACATACTGTCTACACTATTGTACCCATGTCAGGAAATGATAAATACAGAGCCAGTTCTCATGACTGACTTTGGAGCTTTTCTCTCTTTGGGTGTATACTGAGTCTAATCAAAGTCTGCTTCTGATCCCATTTTCCCCTGAATTGCATCTCTGATTAAGAAAATATATCTTCTTTTCAAATCCAGATTTCAATTCTTAATTTTGTCATTTTCCTTTCCCCTCCCTGCTTTCAGACTTTGAATTAGGTTTGCTTCCAATTATTTATTCAAAAATGTAATGAGGATCTGCTCTGCACACTAACACATGCATATGATTATAGACACACATGTGTATATGTGCATATGCAAGAACATAAAAAAACACTTAAACTTATGAGAACTAGCTTATAAATTTCCAGGCTGATATCATTTCTTTTGCTTAATAAACAAGACTTTTCATGATTTGGCATCTTCATACTAATCTATCCTTTTCTCTTCCACTCCAGAAACTCTGCATTGATTATAGCACCTCTCCTCTGCTTGTCTTTGACCATGATCTATAATTTAACTGGAACAAATCCAAATTCCATTTATCCATGGGTTATTCCTTTATTGGCATTCAGTCTGAGTGCAATAGCCATGTCCTCTGAGAAGCCTTCTGTAAGCAAACCCAAGGGACTCATACATTCCCCCCTTCTTAAGTTTTAATTCTTTGTATCTCTCATCCAGACTTAACCTCTGTGAAGGGAATGACCATAAACAGAATCTTACTACATCTTTGTTTCCTCAATCCCTAAGGTAATTCCTAACATGCAATAGGTAGTCAATAAGTATCTGATTAATAAACTACCATGGGAATAAACTTCCCATGCAAAAGTAATTATTGTCCAACTCAGAACACTGAGAGATTATATCCTTTGGTGAAACTCTTTCTGTATACATGAGTTACTACCCAAGCAAGTTCCTAACAGAGACTATGCTCTCTAATGCCTCTTCCAGAAACTGTTGCTCTTGAGAGAAAAGACATAGTAAGACGTGGTGCAAATTTATTGCTTGAAAATGACAGTCTAGGGGGATGGACTAAGATGGCGGAGGAATAGGACGGGGAGTCCACACTCTCCCCAACAAATACACCAAAGGAACATTTAAATACCGAACAAACTCCATAAATCAACATCTGAATGCTGGCAGAGGTCTTCAGGCATCTGGAAAGACAGCCCATTGCCGACGAAAGAAGTTAGGACCAAAGGAAAAAAAAAAGTAAAAAGAGGCAAAGAGGCAGTCACTGAGATTCATCTCGGAAGGGGAGCCTCGAAAGAGATAAAGGTTTTCGAACGTCACGAAACATTCTCACTGGCGGACCTGAGAGATCTGAGGCGAATCTCAAAGAGCATAAAAGTTGGGACTAGAAGCCTATAAACAGTTAAGCCCCTTAGAGAACGTCTCTAACCGCAAACTTCACCGGAGCGGCGGCCGGGCGCCCCATCCCCCACGAGCCAGCGGACTGCTCGGGGAGGGGAGGGCCATGCGCTTGGGGGAGGACTGAGATTGAACGCCTGGGGCAGACTGAGGGTCCTAACCGAAGACCCCCGCCAGGCTCGCACGTAGCCTTCCCGAGGAAGACCCCCGCCAGGCTCACGAACAGAACAGGGGGGAGTGGGGACTCGGACCGCGGCGCGAAACAGCCGGGTGGAACAGGGAGGCTGTGGGCTACGGACGGCCCAGCCCCCGCCGGAGAACGCCCCGGCGAGGCTTCTGCCCCCAAACCGCAGGCAGAATTGGGTGCTAGCCAAGACCTCTGGGGACTCTGGAGAGTCGCCACCAGAATTCGGCGCTTCTCATATCTGAGAAAACGCCCCCAGCTGCACATTCAAAAAACCGAGCAGCTGGGCCGGGGGAGGGGAGAAGCCGCAGCCCCCAACTGCGTCATCAGAGTGCGCCACCAGCCAAGAGCCTGAGCAGAGGGGGCGGGAAAAGCGCAGGCACCGCAAGCGGGGCAAACCCCAGAGCGCTGAATAGTCACTGAAGGGGCCAGCAGAGGTCGCCAAATCAAGCAGGACAGACCGCTTAAGATCCCAACCAGGAAACTTTGACAAAACACACATCCAACCCCTCCCATAGTGAGGAACCCCCACAATAAAGGGAAAACACACCAAGATAAACAAGATGAAAAGGCAGAGAAATACACAGCAAGTAAAGGACCAGGATAAATATCCCCTAGACCAAACAAAAGACGAAGAGATAGCTTGTCTACCTGACAAAGAATTCCGAATAATGATAGTGAAAATGATCCAAAACCTGGAAAATAAGTTGGAGCTGCAGTTCAATAACCTGCAGGCAAGGATTGAGAAGATGCAAGTAAGCTTTAACAAGGACTTAGAAGAAATGAAAAAGAGTCAAAATACAATAAATAATGCAATAAATGAGATCAAAAACACCCTGGAGGGAACCAACAGTAGAATAACAGAAATAGAAGACAGGATAAGTGAGATAGAAGATAGAATGGCAGAAATAAGTGAAACAGAAAGGAATAATAAAAAAAAGAATTAAAAGAAATGAGGACAATCTCAGAGACCTCTGGGACAGTATTAAACGCACCAATATTCGAATCAAAGGAATCCCAGAAGAAGACAAAAAGAAGGACCATCACAAAATTCTTGAAGAAATCATTGTTGAAAATTTTCCTAAATTGGGAAAGCAAGTAACATCCAGGTCCAAGAAACACAGAGGGTCCCAAATAGAATCAACCCCAAGCGGAATACCCCAAGACACATATTAATCAAATTAACAAATATCAAATACAAAGACCAAATATTAAAAGCAGCGAGGGAGAAGCAAAAAAATAACCCACAAGGGGAATCCCATAAGGATAACAGCTGATCTCTCAATAGAAATGCTTCAGGCCAGAAGGGAATGGCAAAGCATTCTTAAAGTCATGGAAGAAAACAAGCTACAACCCTGATTACTGTACCTAGCAAAAATTTCATTCAAATTTGAAGGAGAATTCAAAAGTTTTTCAGACAAGCAGAAACTGAGAGAATTCAGCAACACCAAACCAGCCCTCCAACGAATGCTAAAGGATCTTGCCTAGATAGGAAACACGGATGGGATATATAATCTCGATCCCAAAACAATAAAATAGAAGAAATGGCAACAGGATCATATTTATCAATAATTTCCTTAAATGTAAACGGGCTGAATGCCCCAACCAAAAGACAAAGACTGGCCGATTGGATACAGAAACAAGACCCCTATATATGTTGCCTACAAGAGACCCACCTCAAATCTAGGGACACATATAGACTGAAAGTTAAAGGCTGGAAAAAGATATTCCATGCAAATAAAGACAAAAAGAAAGCAGGAGTGGCAATACTCATATCAGATAAAGTAGACTTTAAAATAAAGGCAGTGAAAAGAGATAAAGATGGACATTACATAATGACCAAAGGATCAATCTAAGAAGAAGAAATAACAATCATAAATATTTATGCACCCAACATAGGAGCTCCACAATATGTAAGGCAAATGCTAACAAGTATGAAAGGGGAAATTAACACCAACACAATAATAGTGGGAGACTTTAATACACCACTCACATCAATGGATAAATCAACTAAACAGAAAAGTAACAAGGAAATTCAAACTTTAAATGATACAAAAGACCAACTAGACCTAATTGATATCTATAGGTCACTCCACCCCAAAATAAGGAATTTCACTTTTTTCTCAAGCCCACACAGGACCTTCTCCAGGATAGATCACATCCTGGGCCATAAATCTAGCCTTCGTAAATTCAAAAATATCGAAATCATCCCAAGCATCTTTTCTGATCACAGTGCAGTGAGATTAGATATCAATTACAGGAGAAAACCATTCAAAACCTCCAACATATGGAGGCTCAACAACACACTGCTGAATAACCAACAAATCACAGAAGAAATCAAAAATGAAATTCAGTTATGCATGGAAACGAATGAAAATGAAAACACAACAGCCCAAAACCTATGGGACACTGTGAAAGCAGTGCTAAGGGGAAAGTTCATAGCAATACAAGCTCACCTCAGGAAACAAGAAAAAAATCAAATAAATGACCTTACTTTACACCTAAAGCAACTAGAAAGGGAAGAGATGCAGAAGCCCAGGTCTAGTAGAAGGAAAGAAATCTTAAAGATCAGGGCAGAAATAAATGCAAAG
>ML664163.1:9968491-10055553 GCA_007570785.1 Antilocapra americana | reverse complement strand
AGCCAGGACATGGAAGCAACCTAGATGCCCATCAACTGACGAATGGAAAAGAAAGCTGTGGTACATATACACAATGGAATATTACTCAGCATTAAGGAAAAATTCATTTGAATCAGTTCTACTCAGATGGACGAAACTGGAGCCCATTATCCAGAGTGAAGTAAGCCAGAAGCAAAAACAACAATACAGTATATTAACGCATATATATGGAATTTAGAAAGACGGTAACGAGAACCCAACATGCGAGACAGCAAAAGGAACGCAGATATATAGAATAGACTCGTGGCCTCTGTGGATGAGGGAAAGGGTGGGATGATATGGGAGAATGGCATTGAAACATGTTAATTATCATATGTCTAAGCAATAGCTGGCTCAGGATTGATGCTTGGGACTGGTGCAACGAGATTCCCCGGGGGGAGGGAGGAGGGAGGGGAGTTCTGGAGGGGGAGCATATGTAAACCCATGGTGATATCATGTCATTGTTTAGCAAAACTAATAAAAAAAAAAAAAGAAAAGAAAAAAAAAAGAAAATGACAGTCTATAGAATTGATAGACATGGTCACCATAGGAGTACTGCAATCAAGGTATAATTTACACTAAATTGAGGCTTTCTGACCTTGTCTAGAGACAGACACTCATTAAGTGTTTATCTCTATGGTAAATGGATTATATAGCCCAAAACACTGACATAAAACTGAATGTTTGTACCCCAACTAAGGTAGGTGCCTTGGAAATACTAAGGACAATTTCTTAGTGTCTTGAGTAGCAACTTAAAATAATGCAAGTGTATTATCTCACTAGTTTCTCTGTTCTATGTCTCACGTCAAAATCAAGATATTGGCCAACTGGGTTGGCCAAATTTATCAGAAGACAAGCTTATTCGAGTTGTAGGCAGAATTCAGCTTCTTGCAGATTAAGACTGAGGTCCTCACTTCTTTGCTGGCTGTGAGCCAAATACTGCCCTTAGCTTTTAGAAGCTCCTCTATAGGTCTGGTCAGTGGCTTCTGCATTTTAAAACCAGCAAAAGCACATTGAATCCTTTTCACATTTGTGTTCTTTTTTGATTTCTCCTTCTGCCACCTCTCTTTTCTGACTCTTGTGCTCATGTCTCTTCTGCTTCCAACTAGAGGAAGTTCTTTAAGGACACATCTAAGTAGATTGTGAAGACTTGTAAAGTCCAGGATAATCTCTTCATTTCATCGTATGGAACTGCCAACTCATCCAGCAAGTCCCATTTGCCACGTAATACAGGAAACCTGTTTACAGGTTCTACAGACTAGGACACCAGCATATGGGGAAATTTTCTATCAACCATGGTGCCAATTCAAAATTATAGTTTTAAAATATTTATTGTCCATTTACTTACAGGAGCAAAGAAAACAACCAACTTTATATTAAAAGTGCATATTTGGATTTATTTATTATTTTTTCTCCTCTGCCCAAAACAGGCAGGTGGGAAACAAACCAAATATTTCCTGTGTTTTTGTTCCTTTTGTTTTTCTTCTGCAATTCTAGCTAGCTCATTCACAGATTCAGATTTAAACATCATGCATTGACAATTATGGACTTTTTCTCTGTGTTTGCCTACTCAAGCAAATATACAGAGGTATGAAAGCTGTTTATAAAATATCCTTTCACAGTTTACTGTCTGTGTACTTCTCTTTGTTGGTTGGTTGTTAAATTGTCATGCATTAGGCAATAATGCAAAATAAAATAGCTAAACCTTATGCATCTCATCTAAAATATCACTAGTCTCTTAGAAATGTGGTTCCCACTCCTTCAGGAGTTCTGTTTGTACAAGTGTCTGCTGCAGAAATTAATCGTGAATCTGCTGAATTTATGGAAAGGAATATTTTTGTCCAGATGTGTATCAACATTCCCAGGCTAGCAGTGTTCCTCAGGCTAGCACTGTATTAAGCCCATGGTCAGTGCATATTTGGTGCTAATATATTTATAAAATAAAAAATAAGAGAAAAGTTAAGAGCATGAATGGGGTCACAAGAAGCACAAGAACAGATGCAAGTTACATTTTCTTGTTTTTGTCATTAAAAGGCCTAAAACTTAATGTAAGGTATCAACTCACAGATTCATCATAAAGTAAAAATTAAGTAATTTGTATCTATGCATTAATTTAATGTCTTTAAAAAAGTATCTTATGCCTTATGGGAAAGGCCTTTAAGAAAAGATTTAAATGTTAATGTTTTCCAATTTATATATCTGAAAGCTGAATAAAAACTCCAACAATGAGCTAAATACTTTACCTGTACTGAAGGAGAATGAACAAGACGTCATCCTACCATATTGGGTTAGAGAAGTTGCAGGCTAGTTTTAAAGGATTCAGGGAGGACAGGGCAGGTTCCTTGAAGAAGGACACAGAAATACAATAGCTAGCATAGACTTAACAATTTCCTCAGTCTTTCTCTAAAAAGATAATTATAACTGAGGAAAGGGAATACATAGAAGTTTGAGAAGAAGTTGAAAGATGTTGGATAAAAGTCTGAGTGAATGCAGTTAAATACACAATTACCCCATGGTTTGTTGGGTTTTGTTAAGATATTTTAGCAGGGATGCAGTTTTTCATGGACCAATGAGTCAGAAGAAAATAAAACATAATAAAAAGCAAATTAAAGAAAATTAAATGATGTTATGGACAATTCAGATACTGGGAAGTTAGAGTGTATACAGTATTTATATGACAAATAGTAGTGATAGTTTTAAATTAAAATTTTGTGGTACCATGACTGATAAATTTCAATAATCTTTGATAAGAATATTCTCATATCTGAAATTCTTTATGAAAGTTCTATTTTATCTTTCAAAACTTTGGTTTAGACATTAGATATTATATCTATTTTAAAGAGCATTTATTTATTCAACAAAGGAGATCAGTCCTGGGTGTTCATTGGAAGGTCTGATGTTGAAGCTGAAACTCCAATACTTTGGCCACCTCATGCGAAGAGTTGACTCATTGGAAAAGACCCTCATGCTGGGAAGGATTAGGGGCAGGAGGAGAAGGGGAAGACAGAGGATGAGATGTCTGGATGGCATCACTGACTCTATGGACATGGGTTTGGGTGGACTCTGGGAATTGGTGATGGACAGGGATGCCTGGCATGCTGCAGTTCATGGGGTTGCAAAGAGTCAGACACGACTGAGCAACTGAACTGATAACTGATAACTGATATCAGGATCTTACTGGCTCGAGGCAGAATACAGACCCTAAACATAACAATTAAGTAAATGATATATAGCATGTTAGAAGGCAGTAAGAGCTATGCATAAAAGATAAATTAAACCAATTTAAGGGATGTCAAGAGTGCTAGGATATAAAAAGGGGGTCTATAATTTTAAATAGGATGGTTATGGCAGGCCTCAGTGTATAGGTGACAAGAGAAATGGTGAATGTCAGTGATGCAATTATTGATAAGAAAGTATTCTAGGGGAAGAAATGGCTAAGGCAAAGTTGGGAAGATGAGAACATGCTGGTATGTTGGAAGGAAATCAGGAGTCTCAGTATGACTATCACAGGGTGACCAGTAGCAAATGAAAAAGATGAGGTCAGAGAATTAATGAGAGGCCAGATCATATAGCTGTTTTGTAGGGCGTTTAAGGACTTTGGCTTTGTATGAAGGAAGTAGGGATCCATGAGAGGACTGTTAGCCAAAAGTGCTGTGACCTGACTTCAAGTTGATTTCCTTGAGCTCAGTGATGGTAACAGACTACAGAGGAACAAAGACAGAAATAAGAAAACCAGTTAGGAAGCCATTGTATTGAGACCCTAGAAGTAGAAAAGAAAATGATATGGTTACACCACATTTTGAGGCTTATCCCAACAGGATTTCCCAACAGCTATTGTATGTGAGAGAAGGAAAGGCTCAAGGTTAGCTCTATAGTTCTAGTCCAAGCAACTTGAAATATGCTATCAAGCAAAAGGGGGAAGGTTGCAAATAGAACAGATATAAGATGAAAAAACAAGTCCAATTTTAGACACGCTGAGTATGAGACACCTGTTAGCTGGCCAAGCAAAGAGGGCAGATAGTTGTACATATGAGCCTAAGATTTTAGAGTGGGTTTTGGTGCAGAGATATACATTGGTTAGTCTTCAGCATATGAAGAGTATTTAAAGACGTGAGATTGGATGTGATTACATAGTCAGTAACTGAATAAGAGAAGAGGACCAAGAACACACATCAAAGTACGCCAGCACTAACAGAGTGGGAGATGAGGAAAAACTGGTGATGAAATCTGAGAAAGAACAACCAATAAGGTAGAAAAATTCCAAAAATATATTGGGAACTGGAACATGAGAAATGGAAATATATTAAGAAGAGCAGTATGATTACAGTGATAGGTCACATAAAATGAGAACTCTGATTTTAAGCAGTGTAGACATTATTGGTGACACTGGTGAGAGCAGTTTCAGACAATTGAGAGCAGTGACAGATTGACTGGAATGCCTCTAAAAGAGAAGAGGTGGGGAATTCAAAACATGAAAAAAAAAGGAAGCTCCTACAAGTTTTGCTGCAAGTGGGAAGGAAAGAAAGTCTCTAGTGAGAGAAACAGGAGAAAACAATTGAACAAATAAGGGCACAGTTTCAGTGCCCTTCTGCCCCACCAAAAGAAAAAAGAAAGATGATGAAAAAGTCCTTGTCACTGAATAACAAACACTGACTTTGCTATTTAGATTTATTACTAAAACAAAAAGAACAACAATAAAGCTATTCACACATGCAAATTGAACCATATCATTTTGTAGTAGTAAGGAATCTTCAAAGTTCTGTATTCAATACTCCTTATTTCATAAATGGGAACTCTAACACCAGACAGCAAAATCATTTGTTCCAGAGTGGAATTTATGACAAACTCAATAGCAAAATCTACATCTCTTAGCTCTCAGTGTAATATTTATCATTCATGGTGATGATATTTATTTAAATAAAAATATAATAATTTTAATTGAATACATCTGACACATCACATTGTATAAATTTAAGGTATAAAATGTTACTCTGACACCATTTATATATTGTGATATGTAATATGATTGCCATTGTAACAATATTTACTCCATTACACATTGTCCAAAATCATTATATTATGCATTAGATACTGATGGCTTATTTACTACTACTGCAAGTTTGTACCCTTAAAGAGCATCAGTTTTATCCCTCCACCTCTTGCCATTTTGATGTGTTTTTTTTTAAATGAGGTTGACTTACAACCGAAAAACAAAAAGATAAGCAACAAATTTTTAAAGAGCAAGGGAAGCAGAGAGTAAGATGGGAGTAGGAGGACGTAAGCTCACTTCCCCCCATGAATACATCAAAAAATACATCAACATGTGGATCAGTTCTGACTGGAAACAAACCAGAGAAATAAAGATTCTTGTACAATCAAGGCTGTAAGAAAAATCCATGCAAAATCAGGGAGGAAGGGAAGAGGAGAGATCAGCTCCTCCTCTGTGACCCTTGGAGGAGACAAAGAAGATAGTGATGGGGAGACTGCGCAGGCAGAGATCTCCCTAGGGAGTGAGCAGTTGGAGACACATGTTGGGAAGCCTAACTCTGGGATCCAATACTGGAAAGATGAGTCTCCTTAGCTGGTCAGAAAATGAATGGAACGAACAGGAAGGCTGTAAGAAATCTAGATTCCACTTCTAAAGAGCACACATTTGCTTATTCCCAAAACAGGGCAGAGAAAGCAGATTAAAATTATATAAGACTATGGTCAGTTTCCTGTGACTGCCATCATGCATGTCCCAGCCTAAACTGAGCACCGACTCAGGACTGGTTTGCTTAGTGATTTAGTTCCACACTAACAAACTCAAAGTTAGTAGAAGGAAAGAAATCATAATAGTGAGCAGAAATAAATGAAATAGAGTCTAAGAAACAATTGAAAAGATCAGTGAAATTAAGAGCCAGTTCTTTGAAAAGATCAATAAAACTAATAAACACTTAAAATAGTCATCAACGAAAAAGAGGGAACAAATCAATAAAATCAGAAATGAAATAGAAGTTATAACAAATAAGACAGAAATTCAAAGGATAAGATATTAGCACAAAAAATAATATGCTGATAAAATGATTAACTGAGAAGAAATGAACAAAACCCTAGAAATGTAGAACCTTCCAAGACTGAACCAGGAGAAAATGGAAAATATGATCAAACTAATTACCAGTAAAAAAGTTGAATTGGTAGAAAAAAATTAAAAACCCAACAAGTAAATGTCCAGGACCAGATACTTCATCAATTTAGTAGCTCAGTCATGTCTGACTATTTGCAACTCCATGGACCGCAGCATGCCAGGCTTCCCTGTCCATCACCAACTCTCTGAGCTTGCTTAAACTCACGCTCATCAAGTCAGTGATACCATCCAACCATCCTGTCCTCTGTCGCCCCCTTCTCCTCCTACCTTCAATCTTTCCCAGCATCAAGATCTCTTCAAATGAGTCAGCTCTTCACATCAGGTGGCCAAAATATTGGAGCTTTAGCTTAAACATCAGTTCTTCCAATGAATATTCAGGACTGATTTCTTTTAGGATTGACTGGTTTAATCTCCTTGCAGTATAAGGGACTCTCAGGAATCTTCTCCAACACTAAAGTTCAAAAGCATCAATTCCTCAATGATCAGCATTCTTTATAGTCCAATTCTCACATGCATACATGACTACTGGAAAAACCATAGCTTTGATTATATGGACTTTTGTTGGCAAAGTAATGTCTGATTTTTAAAATGCTGTCTAGGTTTATCATAGCTTTTCTTCCAAGAAGTAAGTGTCTTTTAATTTCATAGCTTCAGTCACCATTTTGGAGCCCAGGAAAATAAAGTCTGTCACTGTTTCCATTGTTTCCCCAACTATTTGCCATGGAGTGATGGGACTGGATGCCATGATCTATTTTTTTTGAATGTTGAGTTTTAAGCCAGCTTTTCACTCTCCTCTTTCACTTTCATCAAGAGGCTCTTTAGTTCCTCTTCAATTTTTGTCATAAAAGTCATGTCATCTGCATATCTGAGGCTGTTGATATTTCTCCTGGCAATCTTGATTCCAGCTTGTGCTTCATGCAGTCCAGCATTTCACATGATATACTCTGCATAAAAGTTAAATAAGCACGGTGACAATACACAGCCTTCATGTACTCTGCTCCCAATTTGGAACCAGTTCATTGTTCCACGTCCAGTTCTAACTTGCTTCTTGACCTTCATACAGATTCCTCAGGAGGTAGGTAAGGTGGTCTGGATTCCCATTTCTTGAAGAATTTTCCACAGTTTGTTGTGATACACACAATCAAAGGCAGTAGTGTACTCAATGAAGCAGAAGTAGATGTTTTTCTGGAATTCCCTTGCTTTTCCTATGATACAACAGATGTTGGCAATTTGATATCTGGTTCCTCTGCCTTTTCTAAATCCAGACTGAACCTCTGGAAGTTCACAGTTCATGTACTGTTGAAGTCTGGCTTAGAAAATGTTGAGCATTACTTTGCTAGTGTGTGAGATGAGTGCAATCGTGTGGTAGTTTGAACATTCTTGGCATTTCCTTATTTTGGGATTGAAATGAAAATTTATCTTTTCCAGTCCTGAGGCCACTGTTGAATTTTCCAAATTTGCTGGCATATGGAGTGCAGCACTTTCATAGCATCATCTTTTAGGACTTCAAATACCTCAGCTGGAATTCCATCACCTCCACTAGCTTAGTTCATAGTGATGCTATCTAAGGCCCACTTGACTTCACACTCGAGGATGTCTGGCTTGTTGTTGTTATCTGGGTCATGAAGATCTTTTTTGTATAGTTGTTCAGTGTATTTTTGCCACCTCTTCTTAATATCTTCTTCATCTGTTAGATCCATACCATTCCTGTCCTTTATTGAGCCCATCTTTGTATGAAATGTTCCCTTGGTATCTCTAATGTTCTTGAAGAGATCTCTAGTCTTCCCCATTCATTGTTTTCCTCTATTTCTTTGCATTGATCACTGAGGAAGTCTTTCTTATCTCTCCTTGCTATTCTTTGGAACTCTGCACTCAAATGGGTATATTTTTCCTTTTCTCCTTTGCCTTTCGCTTTTGTAAGACCTCCTCAGACAACCATTTTGCCTTTTTGCAAATTTTTTTCTTGGGGATGGATTTGATCACTGCCTCCTGTACAATGTTATGAACTTCTGTCCATAATTCTCCAGGCACTCTATCAGATCTAATCCCTTGAATCTATTTGCCTCTTTTACTTATAATCATAAAGGATTTGATTTAGGTCATACCTGAATGGTCATGGAACATGGAGTAATGGACTGGTATAATGGACATGGAACAGTGGACCTGTTGAAAATAGTTGTGCCTGAATGGTGTAGTGGTTTTCCTTACTTTCTCCAATTAAATATGAATTTAGCAATAAGCTTCATAGGTGAATTATACCAAACATTCAGCCAAAATTTAACACCTATCCTTCTCAAATTTTTCCAAAAAAATTGTAGAAAAAAAGAATGTTTCTGCTCCTCCTAAAAGGCTGGCATTAGTCTAATACCAAAACCAAAACCAAAAAAAAAAAAAAAGAAAAAAGAAATTATAGGCCAATATCACTAATATACACAGAGCAAAAATACTTAGGAAAATATTAGCAAACCAAATCCAACAATACATTAAAAAAAATCATGAACCATGATCAAGTGGTATTTATCCCAAGGATGCAAGGATGATTCAGTATCTTTAAGTGAACCAACATGACGCACCACATCAACAAACTGAGGAATAAAAATCATAAGGTCATCTCAATAGAGATAGAAAAGTTTTTGAAAAATTCGCCATCCATTTATGATAAAAACTCTCCACAGAGTAGATACAGAGGGAACACGCTGCATCATAACACAGACTATACATACTAAACTCACAGCAAACATCATACTTAACAGTCAAAAGCCGAAGGTACTTTCTCCAAGATTAGGATCAAGACAAGGATCCTCACTCTCACTGCTTTTATTCAACACAGTGCTAGACATCTTAGCTGCAGAACTCAGACAAGAAATGAAAGGAATCTAAATTGGAAGGGAAGAATTAGAACTGTCACTGTTTGCAGATGACTTGATACTATACTTAGACAATCCTAAAGATGCCACCAAAAAATTATAGAACTGATAAAGGAATTTGGTAAATTTACAGGATACAAACCTAATAATAATATACAAAAATCTGTTATATTCCTGTATGCTGACAATGAAATATCAGAGGGAGAAATTAAGGAAACTATCCCATTTACAATCACAGATGGGATTATTTCTTTACAAAAAGAATAAAATTCCGATGAATCAATCCAAGGAGATAAAGGACCTGTACTTGAAAAACTATAAGGATATTGAGAAAGGAATTGAAGGATTTCCAAACAGATGCAAATATATATCATTTTCATGGATTGGAAGAATTAATATTGTTAAAATGACCGTGCTACCCAAGACAATCTGTAGATTCAATGCAATCGCTATCAAAATGTCTATGGCTTTTTCCACAGATCTAGAACAAATAACTTTAAAATTTATTTGGAAACACAAAAGATCCCAAATAGCCAAAACAATCTTCAGAAAGAATATAGTTGGAGCTACCATGCTTCTTAACTTCGTATTATACTATAAAGTTACGGTAATCAAAACAGAATGGTTTGGCACAGAAACAGACATGAAGATCAATGTAACAGAATAGAGAGCTAAAAAAATATACCTATGGACTTATGGTCAATTAACCTACAACAAAGGAAGCAAACATGTACATTGAAGAAAATACAGTCCCTTCAATAAGTGGAGCTAGGAAAACTGGACAGCTACATGTAAAGAATGAAATTTTAACCTTTCCTCACACTATATATGAAAATAAATTCAAGGTGAATTAAAGACTAAATATAAGACTGGAAACCCTAAAACTTTTAGAAGATGACATAAGTGTAACACTCTTTCACATAAATCACAACAATATTTTTTGGAACTCTCGCCTAAGGCAAAAGAAACATAAGCAAAAATAAACAAATGGGAGTTAATTAAACTCAAAAGCTTTTGCACCACAAAGGAATCCATAAAGAAAATGAAAAGACAACTTTCTGAATAGGAGAAAAATATTTATGAAAAGTCTAACTGATAAGTTAATATCTAAGATATGTAAACAATTCATACAACTCAATATTAAAAACAAACAGCCTGACTATAAATAGGCAGAAGACCTGAATATATATTTTTCCAAAGAGGATATACACACAGTCAATAGGCACATAAAATATGCTTAACATCATTAATCCTTAGAGAAATGCAAATCAAAAGCATCATGAGATATTGTCTCACACCTGTCAGAATAACTACCGTCAAAAACGTCATAAATAAGAAATGTTGGCAAGAATGTGGAGAAAAGGGAACCCGAGTATACTGTTGGTGGCAATGTAAATCCGTGCAGTCACTATGAAAAACTGCATGACAGTTCTTCAAAGAACTAAAAATTGAACTACTATATGACCAGCAATTGCACCACCAGTATATATTCAAAGAAAACAAAACCCTAATTCTTGTACCCCTGTCTTTTTAGTAGCATTATGTATAATACACAAGATATGGAAGAAACCTAAGTGTCAATTACACAAGGAAGATGTTATGTGTGTATACACACAGACACACACACACACACAAACCCACACACCCACATACATATAATGAACTAAGTCAACCATACACAACCCAGAAATTTTGCCAATTGCAACAACATTAATGAATCTGGAGGGTATTTATGTTCAGTGAAATAAGTCAAAAAGATAAATACTGCAAGCTATCACTAATATATGGACTATAAAAATAAAGCAAATGAATGAATGTAACAAAACAGAAACATATTCACAGATATATACAACAAGCTAGTGGTTACCAGTAGGGAAAGGGATAGGGATGGGGACAAGATATATGCAGGAGATTAAGAGTTAAAAATTATTATGTATCAAATTAATAAGTAACAAGGATATATTGTGAAGCACAGGGAAATGTAGCCATTATTTTATAATAACTTTAAATGGAGTATAATCTATAAAAAATACTGAATCACTATGTTGTACCTGAAACTAATATAATATTATAAATCAGGTATATTTTCATTTTTTACCTTTTAAATTAGAAAAATTATCAAAAACAAAAAACACAAGCAAGAACATGAACAGATATTTTTCCAAAGAGCTATAAATTCCCAATTGGCACAAAAAATGGAATCCATCATTATCTTTCATTAAGAAAATGCACATCAAAACCACAATGAGCAACCATTTCACACCCACTGGGGGACTTTAATCAAGAAAATGTAAAATAACAAGTACTGGCAAAGATGTGGAGAACTGGAACCCTCATAAATTGCTGATGGTAATATATAATGGTACAGCTGCTGTGAAAAACAGTTTGGCTGTTCATCAGAAAATTAAACATAGAATTACCATATGATCCAGTAATTCCACTTGCAGATATATTTTGTTTCAAAAGAAATGAAAACATATGTCCACATAAAAACTAGGCCCCACATTTTCACAGCAGTGTAATTTGTAATAGCTGAAAGGTAGAAATAACCCAAATGTCCATCAGTGGGCAAATGACTAAAACTGTGGTATATTGGTATATTCAAATAATGGTATTTTATTCAGCTATAAAAAAAGAAACAAAATACCAGTATATGCTACAAGTTGGTTCAACCTCAAACACACCGTCTGAAGTTAAAAAAAAAAAAAGTTAGATACAAAGGCCACATATAATGTGACTCCATTTATATGAAACATACAGAATAGGAAAATCTATCAAGATATAAGGCATATTAAAGAGATAAGTAAGATATGGAAAGAGGGAAATAGAGAGTAATTACTCACAGTAAATGAGAAGTTTTTATGGGATGAGGTAAAAGTTTTGAAACTAAAAAGAGCTGGTGTTTATACAACATTATAAATATACTAAATATTACTGAGCTGTACCCTAATTTCAACTGAATAGTACACTTTAAATGGTTAAATATATATTATACATTGTAAAATGCATATTATATAAATTTCATCTAAAAAAACTTCTGCACAATAGCATCAATATGGTAACTTTAAAAAAATTTAGTGAAAAAAAATAATTCCCATGGAACAAGTAATACCTATATAATACAAACTACCACATTGAGTAAGAGAGGAAATTGACAATTTATCATGTGATGCTAGGAAAAGCTTAATAACAAACCTCAATGGAGAATACAAGATAAGAAATTGTTAGAACAATCACATTTAAAATATATATTAATAGAGAAAATATTAGTAGATTGAGTACATCAGCTAATTAAAATTTGCCTCATAACTATAAGAATTCCTCAAAAGGCTAATTTATCAACCTGACATAACTCAGGAAAGAAACAATGATCATGAAGAAGAGTCAATAAATATTACCCAAAGTAAAGCACAAAAATTAAAGAGAATGAATTTAAAAAAAAAAAAAGGAAAGAACACCCCAGAGCTGTGGTACAAATTTAAAACTATAAATAAGTATAATTGAAATGCCAGAGTCCTACTGTATAATACACAGAATTATATTCAATATCCTGCAATAAATCATAATGGAAAAGAATATATGTAAATGTATAATTGTGTTAAATACAACATTGTAAATCAACTATACCTCAATAAAAATTTTTTAGAAAGAAATCAGAAAGGGAAGATGAAAAAAACAGAAAAAGAAATATTTAAAGAGATCATGCTGACAATTTTCCAAAATTATTGATAAATATTAAACTTTAATTACAAGAAGCTCAAAAACACCAAAGAGGCTTTTAAAAAGAAATTGACAGAGAATGATTTTGGCTGAAAAACAAACACAGAGAAAACCTTGAAGGAAGTCAGAGAAAAAGATATACGGAAGAATTTGAATCAAAATTACAACAGACTTCTCATTAAATCTATGAAAGTTGGAAGGAATGGAGTGAAATCTATAGAATGAAAAAGACAAAAGCTATCTACAATTTTATACACAGTGTAAATATTATCAAAATTACAACTTCGGCTCATCAAAGGACACAAAGGAATGAAACAACTAATGGGAGAAAATATTGCATATCACATATTTGATAAAGGACTTTGTTGTTGTTATTCAGTACCTAAGTCATGTCCAACTCTTTGAAACCCCATGGACTGCAGCATGCCAGGCTTCCCTGTCCATCACTATCTCCTGGAGTTTGCTCAAATTCATGTCCACTGAGTCAGGAATGCCATCCAACCATCTCATCCTCTGTCGTCTCTTGACCTCCTCCTGCCCTCAGTCTTTCCCAGCATTAAGGTCTTTTCCAGTGAGTTACTTTTTTGCATCAGGTGGCCAAAGTATAGAAGCTTCAGCTTCAACATCAGTCCTTCCAATGAATATTCAGAACTGATTTCCTTTAGGATTGACTGTTTTGTTCTCTTTGCTGTCCAGGGGACTCTCAAGAGTCTTGTCCATCACCAGAGTTCAAAAGAATTAATTCTTCAGCATTCAGCCTTCTTGGCAGTCCAACTCTTACATCCATACATGACTACTGGAAAAACCATAGCTTTGACTAGACAGACCTTTGTCAGCAAAGTGATATCTTTGCTTTGTAATAAGCTGTCTAGGTTTGCCACAGCTTTTCTTCCAAGGAGCAAACATCTTTCAATTTCATGGCTGCAGTCACCAGCTGCAGTGATTTTGAAATTCAAGAAAATAAAGTCTGTCACCGTTTCCATTTTGACACCATCTATTTGACTATGTAGACCTATGTCATCAAAATGACGTCTCTGCTTTATATACACTGTCTAGGTTTGTCATAGCTTTTCTTCCAAGAAACAAATATCTTTGAATTTCATGGCTTCAGTAACCATCTGCAGTGATTTTGGAGATCAAGATAATAAAATATGCTACTGTTTCGACTTTTCCCCATCTGTTTACAGTGAAGTGATGGGATCAGATGCCATGATCTTAGTTTTTGAATGTTTTAAGCCAGTTTTTTCACTCTCTTCTTTCACCCTTATCAATGTATGCAAAGGATTCTCAAAACTCAATATTAAGAAAATAAACAATCCAATAAGAATGGACAAGACAGGCATAACCAAGGAAGGCAAATTTATAGCAAATAAGCACATGAAAGGATGCCCATAGTCATTTTGGAAATGCCAACTATAGTGAGATACCATTAAACATTTCTTACAATAGCTAAAATAATTTTTTCAATCTGATGATATAAAGTGATGACAATGAGCTGAAGCACTTGGGAATCTTATACCATGGTGGCAGGAATGCAAAATAGTTTAAGATGAAAATAGTTCAGGAGTTTATTATAAAGTTAAATGTACAATTACCATATTATAAAGTAATCTCTTTATGTTCACTCTAAAAAAGTATACACAAATAATGTTATTTATAATCACTAACAATTTAAAATAAGCCAATAGTTCATAAAGTAAGGAATGGGTTAAAAAATGTGATATATTCACAGAATAGACTTCAATACAGCACTAAAAAATATCAAATTATTGATACACATAATACATACAATTGTAGCAGAATTCTACAAGTCTTAAGAAACACATACAGCAAGAACTGTTGATATATAGAATAATTGTCATCTCCCAAAAGCCTTTATATCACTTTGTAGTAAATCCACCCTCATGTTCAACACCTAGTACACAAACCTGTTTTCTATCTCTATAGTTTGTCTTTGCAAGAATGTCACATAATGAAAGCAAACAGCATACAGCCTTTTGATTTCTTTCACTTAGTTGTATTTGAAATTCATTCACCTTTTAGCAGCATTATAAATATTTCCTGACTTTCTTTTCATATATTTTTGAAACTTTCTTCTTTTGGTTTCCATGATACAAATTCCCAGTTTTCTTTTGATCTCTTAGTACTTATTTTTTAATCTTCTCTGCAAGATCCTCTTGCAATATTGACCTTTTGCAATTAAACTTTAAGACTGAAAATCAGTTCTAAGAACATTTTTTGCTATATCTACCCTGTTTCATTAGGGTGAGAATATTTAGTCCCATAGTTTTACATGTTATTTATATGCTCATAAGTCACAAGTTTATATCTCCATACCATAAGTCCATATGTTTCCATCTAATAAATCAAGATCCTATTAGCTCCTCACCAGAACACTGACTGGCAGAGCAAAACTATCTTGACTGGGATTTTAACCTTCTCTTCTTTAGGGTTCTTTCAATTAAACCCTTAGCTAGGTTCTGTTTTCTCTACTCCTTTCAAAAGCAGTTGAACTTTCTTTGGATAGACTCTAAGGAAGCTCTCTATAATTCTTCTTTGGTTATCTGCATTCAGAGCATCAGTTAAGCATAGTAATAGTCACCCAATTCTTATGTTATTTTAGCTTCTATTCCCCACATTTCTCAAATGTCTATTATATGGAACCAACTGATGGATTCCCCTACACTGCTATGCCATCCCAGTGCACCACCAGCAAAACTTTCAACCACTAGATGGCTATGCCAGAGCCCTCTGTATTCTACCTACCACCAGCGATGGGATCCTTGTCAGATTCTAAAACAGTCTTAGCATGCAGCGTATTTACCAGATTCTTTTGGAAGCAGTATGCATAGAAAGCAAGCATGAAAAAAGGGAGAAGTAGGGCCAACAACAGTGTTGGCTAAGCCCATGAGGAGCTGTGGAACTAGATTTACCTTAAACTTTGACCCCTTTTGGAACAAGATGGCCAGCCTTTTATTAATCACTTATGTGCATACTCCCACACCCCCAGAAGCTGTGTGTAATGTGGTTTTCTGTATGAATATCTAAAGGAATTGATAGGTGAAGGCTGTCTTCTGTCAGTACTTTCACAGCCGGGGCAACAAGTTCTTCATTAAAGGGGGATCTGTGTGGTCAGTCTCAGTATATACCACAACGTTCCAAACCAAACTCTTGAAATTCAACCAACACCCTCCTCCCCCAAATATGACCCTTCTCCAGTCTTTCCCTTTCTAGGAATCCATCCAGTAGTCCTAAAATTAGATACCTAGGAGTACCTCCTAATGTCTTCTTTATTACCAGTCACTCACAATATAGGTTAGCATTAAGTGCAAATCTTTTAACCTCCAAATTATGTCTCACACTCTCCCCATTTCTCTTTTAACCATTGCCAGCACCCTAGCCTAAGCCACAGTCATCTCGCCTGGAGAATCACTAGACTCCTTGCTAGTTTTTCTGTTTCTTCTCTTGCCGTTTTTCAACCTAATCTCCACATACAAGTCAGTCTAATTTCTGTGAAGCATATACTGGATCATTTCACAACCCTGGCTTCAAACCTTTAAGGACTTCCACTGACAGGTTCAAAATTGAGAAAGGAGTATGTCAAGACTGTATATTGTCACCCTGTTTATTTAATTTATATGCAGAGTACATCATCCAAAATGCCAGAGTGGATGAACCACAAACTGGAATCAAGACTGCCAAGAGAAATATCAACAACCTCAGATATGCAGATGGCACCACCTAATGGCAGAAAGTGAAGAAGAACTAAAGAGCCTCCTGATGAGGGTGAAAGAGGAGTTGAAAAAGTTTGCTTAAAACTCAACATTAAAAAAAACTAAGATCATGGCATCTGGTCCCATTACTTCATGGTAAACAAAAGGGGAAAACTAGAAGCAGTGACAGATTTTCTTGGACTCCAAAATCATTGCAGACAGTGACTGCAGCCATGAAATTAAAAGACACTCCTTGGAACAAAAGTTATGACCAACCTAGACAGCATATTAAAAAGCAGAGACATTACTTTGCCAACAGAGGTCCATCTAGTCAAAGCTATGGTTTTTCCAGTAGTCATGTATGAATGTGAGAGTTGGACTATAAAGAAGGCTGAGCACCAGAGAATTGATGCATTTGAACTGTGGTGCTGGAGAAGACTCTGGAGGGTCCCTTGAACTGCAAGGGGAACAAACCAGTCAATCCTAAAGGAGATCAGTCCTGAATATTCATTGGAAGGACTGATGCTGAAGCTGAGACTTCAATATTTGGCTCTTCGAAAATGGGTAGAGCCAACTCACTGGAAAAGACCCTGATACTGGGAAAGACTGAAGGCAAAAGAAGAAGGAAACAACAGAGGACGTGATGGTTAGATAGCATCACTGACTCAATTGGCACAAATTTGAGCAAACTCCAGGAGACAGTGAAAGACAGGGTAGCCTGGTGTTCTGCAGTCCATGGGGCCACAAAGAGTTGGACATGACAAAGACTAAACAATAACAATGTATAGAAATTAGAATTAAATACAAATGCTTTCACATCTACCACTAGGCTTTTAGTATTGATACCCTCTCTAATCTCACAGGTCTCCCTCTCCATTACTCACCATGCTTCAGTCATACAGAAGTCTTTCAGTTTTCAGAAGCTATTGAGAATCTGCCATAAATAAAACATTTTCCATTTTCCTTCTAACCTCTGGTAATTTCACCTGGTGAGTTCTTTGTCATCCTTCAGGTAACCTTCTTGCTACCTTCTCAGATAGCACTTTATTGACTTGCAGGGACAATTATGATATACATTTGTGGCTGTTTAGCATCTCTTTTATATTAATGGCAATTGTTAAAATGTAGGAAATTTCCACATTTAAAAATTCGGCCTCTTCAAGGCAGTTATCAGAATTCAACCTCCCAGCTATAATGGCAGCTGGAGTCCCTATCTGTGACCCAGAATCTGTCTGTCATTTGCACCAGAGTTAGTCTTACACTGAGAAGGCATCAACATGTGGAACTGGGCTCTCTCTAACTTGCCTTTCAAAAAGAGGTGACAGAGGTGACAGGTCTTAGGGGCAGTAATTGTAGTTATCCTGACAACCCATCTTGATGTTGATCCTGGATCTCTAATTTTCCCAAAGACTCTTAAGCCATTTTTATATGTCAATACATTCCTTTCTTTCTAGAACCAAACACAGGGGATTGATTCCATTGCAACCTAATATTTGTCATCTCCCAATTAAGGCAATCTGCTCTATTATTCTCTATCTCAAAACTCATTTTGTTTCCTTCATTTCACTAGCAATCTTGTTGTCAAATTTGTGTGTTGCCTATCTTCTCTACTAGATTATAAACTCCCTGAGGGCAGAGTCTCTGTAGTTTTTAATTCATAACCACATATGAAGTTCCTTTGTTGGTTCATTCAACAAACTTTATGGAACCCTTCCTATTGACACAAACACTAAAGAATGTAACATTAATAAGATATGAAAAAACTTACATTATAGTTGAAAAGACAGACATAGAAATCAATCATTAAAATCTAATATGGCCAATATACTGGTTAAAATTGTCAAGGATTTTTATAGGTTTACCAAAGAGGAGCATTTAATACAATCTGTGAGGGGAGGGTGGAAGTCAGATTAAGAAAAGACAAAGGAGGAGGAAAGAGTGATAGGAGGAGGAGGAGTTTCAAGAAGAATTCTTGAAAGATGCTATGCCAAAGCTTCAAAGTGTGAGGAAGAGTCTGTAAGGTGAAAGGATAGGAGATGGAGGATGATGGTGAAAAAAAGGATTCTAGGCAAAAGCTTAAGGTCCCACAGTGAACAGCTACATGGTAGTGAAAGGGGGAGCTTTCACAAAAGGGAGGCAGGAAAGAAGGTACAAGGTGTGGAAGAGACTGGAAAGGAAGGCACAGCTACATCAGGGGTGGACTCAAGAGCCACTGGAAATTTCTAAAATTATGCCACAAAAGGATCACAAAAGAATGTGAAAAAAGATAAAAGGAGATTAGTTTGAGTGATTTTATTTATTTATTTCAACATTTCTTGTTCCACTATTTTTTCAATTAAGTTTATAAAAATTCTTTTCCAACTATCTTCAACATATACTTGTCATGTTTCTATTGTGTGTTTATCAGCACTGCTATATCATTTACATGATATTAATTATAATATGTACATTTGACTTTTGCATGTATATTGTTTCTACATATAGGCTACATTTCAGAAGCAAACACTGTGTGTTTATCTCTTCAGATCCCCCCATACTCCGTGAGTATGTATCAACATTTAATAAATGCTTATGGAAAGAGTGGTTTTCCCTGGTAGCTCAGTAGTAAAGAATCCTCCTGTCAGTGCAGGAGACATGGGTTCAATCCCTGGATTACGAAGATCCCCTGGAGAAGAAAATGGCAATCCACCACAGTATTATTGCCTGGGAAATCCCCTGGACAGAGGAACCCAGTGGGCTACAGTCCATGGGGTCGCAAAGAGTTGGATATGACTGAGCAATTGAGCACAAGCATGACAAGTATGGAAGGAATATGCAAATCATACTTAGGAAACTTAAATGTAAAAAGAACCCTTTCCTTTTCTATTAATGTTAATGTATTAATATTAATGTTATATTAATGTTATGTTTGAATTCACATAAGAAGTTCAAAATATTTCACTGCAATCTGGTCTACTTTGTAGCCTTTGCCTACAAAACATATTTTTTAATATAAATTATCTAGATGGGTAGTGATGTCCATCAACACAGACACATCTAGCTTTTACAAATGATGAAACAGAACTCAAAGAGTGAGATTATCAAATTGATTCATAATCCTACCAGGATTTACATAAATTTCCCCTCCAGCACCCAGACAAACAACTTTTCTAAGTAACCTTCCCATCCCTTAATTCTCAATGAAAATATCCTTTAGGCCTGAACTACAGGGTCCCCTTGCTTCATATTCCAGGAGGAAGGAGGTTTCCAAAAAATTCTTAGCAGTGGCAGGCAAATGTGGAGTGAAGTGGGAACAGTAAAATAAAAAATATCATTGGCTGATTAAGAAAATAAATAACTTCTTACTATTCCCTATTCCTTCTTCACCCTATATAGTATCTGGATCAAAAATGCTCAAATACAGACTCGTGAACAAGTCTGTATAGACATATCACCGACAATGCCAAGTGAAGACTGAAAATCTTCAGAGACTGCATCTTTATAACTCTTCTCTATCTTTGTTTCTCAGGGCCACGTGGGCCTGTTCTGCTTTCAATGGGTTAATTACCAAGGAAGCATTTTTCCTCTGTGGTCTAGACATAGAAATATCCAGATATTGTTTCCCTTGAAAGGCAGCCATCCTGCTGAATTTACTTGATCACCAATTCCCATGTTTTTTTAAGGCCAAATGGGGCTAAACACAATTTTTGAAGATTTTTCCCTCTCTTTTTTTTTTCACCGATTAACAGCTTGTTTGTTTTTGATTGAGGATGCTGCCAGGCACACAGAGGGAAAGAAAAGAAAATTCTTTAATTTTTAAGGTGGGGAAACTCAAGAATGATGGCTTTGCTGTAGCCAAAAGGAAACAATCTTTGGAATTAACATATAAGCATGAAAAAAAAGGTTACTCAATGTTACATAATTTAAGTCTCATGAGTACATTATAGGATTTTGAGAATAATATAATTTTCTTAACTGAACCCAAAGGTAAGTGTCTGTTATAATCACAGGTAGGTAAAGAATGAGAGAAAAACAGAAAGCTCAATCTTTGGAAAAAACCTTAATCCTAACATTATTATCACTATGACCTTGGATAAGTCACTTATTAGAGCTTTTGTTTCTATAGATATAAACTAAAAGATTCGGGTGGTTTTATGTTTGTGATCTTTCCATCTCTCTAAGACTTTTTGACCTCTTGTGATTCTCAGCTTATAAAATTCTACCTGGAAATAGCACTGACTCCTCTCTTATGTCCCCGCCCCCAGTCCCCTGCCTCACATCTATTTGGAGACATGATCTGCTTTCTTCTGTGGGAGTTTTATAATGAATGTGAAGTGAAGACAGCTGAGCCTGCTCTGAACCATGATAAATGGCCCCAGTGTCCTGATTGCTCCTTCCCTGTTGGAAGCCAAAGAACTCCATACAGACAAAGGAAGGATTAACTGGTACTCAGCTGAGTGCACACTGGTGCAGGGGCTGGGCACATGTTGGCCGTATGAAGTTACCCTGAGACATCTCCTTTTTGGGAGGATCTGGACTACCCCCCTGCCATTATAGTCTCAAGTTGCCAAGTACCAGAGGCCCCGTGTGCAGCCGCAACAAGTCATGGTGCCAGAAACAGTGGTGAGTAGCAGGAATCTAACCCTGACACTATCAGGACTTGATCCAGCTCTTCACAACTCAGGCGACTCACTTGGCCACCAGCACCGTTTTCTCCCTACTTTGCTAAAATAGCCAAGTCTGTGATTGCTGATGCCCAGTAGTAATATTTCCATTCTAGGCCAGGAGCTGTGAAAAATATGTTTAAAAAATGCAAGAGAGTCAATATGATTAATGTTCTTAAAAACTGAGTATTTCTTTTTAGTGTGAAAACATCATTAAAGGGACTGGAGGCACTGATAAACTTTGGGTGTTCTCTGACTAAAGGGATATACCACCCCTACCCACAGCTGACATGAAGCCAAACTCTGTTCAGATACCAGAGAGCCATGTGAGCATAACAAAGGTGGGATTGACAAATGACAAGAACATCACCCCTCACAGGCCAAACCCCGCACCGGAGAGGTGTAGTGAACCCTCCTTGGAGTCACCCAGACTGGGCCGTTCGTTTTGTTCTGAAACACGTGTTCCAACAGCATTAGACACACTCTGGAAGCAGCTACACATTGCCGAGTGATGAGTTCTGAGGTGAAGACTTGTCAGTAGTATGGCAATGTGGATAAAAGACAAATATTTTATTTAGTGGTAGAATTGTCTGGCCCTTAAAAAGACACTACAAAATTTGTGACTGCATATGAAGTTAACAATCAAGGCTTTGTGTCTAAATCACTGCCACAGAAGACAAACAACCCTCTTTGTTTTCCTTTTTTTTTTCTTGCTGCACATTAGATGCCACATTAAAGCATACCAAACTAGCAGTTTCAGCCTCAGGGACAGATTTTTAATGCAAGACTCTTCACACCATATTGCATTCTTCAAACATCTGGGGGGGGTTGTTTTCAAGTCCTATCTTCCCAACCTAAAAAAAAAAAGTTTCAGTATCTAAGCATATTTTAGTTCTATCTCATTGAAGAAATCCATTGGGTAAACACCATTTATGTGGTTGGAGGGACTGACTGACCCCTTTTGGCCTCTGTGACTAAAGGGATGTGCCACCTGTGTCTCCAGCTGACATGAGCCCAAACTGCTCAGATACCAGTGAGCCACATGGGAATAACAAAGGCCGAGTTGACAATGACAGGAACGCCACCTCTCGCAGGCCACATTCTGCACTAGAGAGGTGTACCAAGCCTTCCAGGGAGTTAAACAGATTGGGCCTCTCATTTCTTTCTGAAACATATGTTCCGACAGTATTAGACACACTCTGGAAGCAACTACATATTTCTGGAGGGAAAGGCTTCATGGCTGAAGACTTGCCAGTAGCATGGTACTGTGCTGTATTCTGTTTTGTGATGATGTCTTAGTCCATTCTACTCTTGCAGGCACTCAAAGAGTTTTCAGTTCTTTACTACTATGAACTACTGCTTAGGGTTACTGAGATCATTTAGTTCATGGCTTCTGATGAAGCTGTGTACACATTTCTGTTGGTTATATAGGAAAAGACCCTGATGCTGTGAAAGATTGAAGGCAGGAGGAGAAGGGGACGACAGAGGATGAGATGGTTGGATGGCATCACTGACTCAACGGACATGAGTTTGAGTAGACTCCAGGAGTTGGTGATGGACAGGGAAGTCTGGCATGCTGCAATCCATGGGGTTGCAAAGAGTCAGACATGACTGAGCAACTGAACTGTACTGAACTGATAAACAATGAGGTTGATGTTTTTTCTAAGCTTATTGGCTCTTTGAATATCTTCTAAGATTTTGCTCAAGCTCTGTTTATTTTCCTATTAGTTTATCTGCCTTTTTCTTATTGATTTGTAACAGTGCTTTTTTATTCTGGATACAAGTACTCTAAGTCTCTTAAAAGAGGCTCTTAATTTTGATATAAACTGAATTACTACTTTTGTTTTAGAAATAGTTCTTTTTGTGACCTATTTAAAAGTCTTTGCCTGCTTTGAGATCATCAAGATCATCACCTGACTTTTCCTCTAAAAGTTTTATTATTTTCCTTTTATGTTTAGATATATACCAGGGTCCAGCCCCAGCTGGTCTCGGGGTCTTGAGGGATGAGTGGCATTGGCAAAGTACTGAGCTGAGATAATGTGTTGATGGAGCAGTCTCTCACTTTATTGTTGTTGGTTTACAGTTTTATATCCAAAGATATATATATATATATATCCCCACTACATCACATATCATTCAAGGTTACATTTTACTCTTATCAGGTGCAGCTATGTGGAGGCTTGAGGGAAGGGCTAGGCTTGAAACTGTTTTTATTCCAGTGACATCAACCACTATCTGTCTTATTCTGTTCTGAAAACTTTGTCTATAATTATTGTCTCACACCTGCTACTTTATACCTAGAGGGAAAATAAATGAGGGGTCAACTAAGGCAGGTACAGCTGATTGCATCATGTCTGTACACTCCAGTTCTTTAAGAGGAAAGGGGACAATGAGACGGTCTAGCAGCACTGCTTTAGCAATAAAACCCTATTAACCTTATGTAACTACTATAATGAATTCCTATGTCTACACTATCCTAAAGCAATCAATGTCTCCAACTATGTTGGCTATAGTTATGAGCATTCCTCAGTCCCATCCCTCCTGGTCTCTTCAAGGAAGTGAGCTTCTACCATGGAGTGGTCGGGGGAGTGGGAGGTGGAAAGGTGATCCAAGTATGAACCCGTCTGGTGGTGGCTTTGCCATGACCCCCAGAACGAATTCTTTCTAACTGGAACTGACCTACTGAGATGAGCTAATGTTCCGAGCATGAACTCCCAAGAAAAATATCAGGAGGGGCCTTGCCCCAGGATGCCCTGATAAGGAAAATCCGCTTTGCAGTTCTCCTTCTCAACCTCGTGACTTTGTCATCCAAGCGAGGGGGCATCCTGACAGCTGCTGGCAGATATATAATCAATCTTAATTTGATTATTTTTATAAGGATATACAATTGACCCACAGCATCATTTATTGAAAAGACTATTCATTCCTTGCTGCACTTTTTTCATATTTTTAAAATCATAAGTTACTATACATGTGAGTCTAATTCTGGACTCTCTATTCTATTCACGCATCAGTCTGTCTACCCTATTACCAAAGCCACACTATCTTACTTGCTATAATTTCATAACAAATTTTGATATCTGGCAAGTTCTTCAGCTAAATTCTTCTCAAAAAAATGCTTTGGATATCCTTGGCTCTTACATTTCCAAATTTTGTTTAACAAAAACATGTTGATATTTTTTATTAAGATTACACTAAATTGGTAGCCTCATTTGGGAAGAATTAATAACTTAGCAATATTGAGTCTTCCATCTGTGAACATAGATTTGTTTAGATTTTCTTCATTTGTTTAGGTTCTGTGTAATTTCTCTCAATAATGTTTTGTAGTTTGATTGTAGAAGTGTGCACGTTTTTCATTACATTAGTTGCTAGATATATGGGTTTTTTATTTTATCATAAATGACAATGTTTTAATTTTCCATATTCTCTGGTATATAAAATATTTATAAAATTATGCATACTAACCTTATATTTAGGGGCATTGCTAAATATACTTGTAAATTCTTGTTATTCTGTAGTGTGTTGCTGTGATAAATTACATTTAGTGATTATCTAATGTTAAACCACACTAGCATATCTGAAATAAACTCTCCTTGATAGCAAGTCAGTATCCCTTTTATTTACTAGATTGACTTTGTTAATATTTTCATTTTTCTGTGTTAATATTTTCTTTTTTCTGTCTTTTCTTCATTAATTTTTAGCTGAAGGATAATTATCATATTTTGTTGGTTTCTGCCATACATGAACATGGAGCAGCCATAGGTATACTTAGGTCCCCTCCCTCCTGAAACTCCCTCCCTATCTCCTATCCTATTCTACCACTCTAGGCAGTTACAGAGCCCAGTTTGAGTTCCCTGAGTTATACAGCAGATTCCCAATGGCTATCTATTTTACATATGTTAGTGTATATTTTCCCATGCTACTCTCTCCATTTGTTCCACCCTCTCCTTCTAACCCCCTGCTACCTCATGTCCATAAGTTTGTTGTTCACTATGTCTGCATCCCCACTGGTATGCTGCAAATAAATTCATCAGTACCATCTTTTTAGATTCCATATATATGTGTTAATATATGATATTTGTTTTTCTGACTTAGTTCACTCAGTATAATAGGCTCTAGGTTCATCCACCTCATTAACACTGACTCAAATGCATTCCTTTTTATGGCTGAGTAATACTCTGTTGGGGTTCCCTGGTGGCTCAGGTGGTAAAGAATCTGCCTGTAATGAAGGAGACCTGGGTTTGATCCCTGGGTTGGGATGATCCCCTGGAGAAGGAAATGGCTACCTACTCCAGTATTCTTGCCTGGAGAATCCCATAGACAAATGAGCCTGGTGGGCTACACTCTACAAGGTCACAAAGAGTCAGACACGACTGAGCAGCTAACAAGAAACAATATCTCACTGTGTATATGTACTGCAGCTTCTTTATCCATTCATCTGTCGATGGACATCTGGATTGCTTCCATGTCCTAACTATTGTAAGTAGTGCTACAATGAACATTGGGGTATAGTGTCTTTTTCAATTATGGCTTTCTCAGGGTATATGCCCAATACTGGGATTGTTGGGTCATATGGTAATTTTATTTCTAGTTTTTAAAGGAATCTTCGTACTGTCTTCCATAGTGACTGTATCAACTTACATTCCTACCAACTGTGCAAGAGGGTTACTTTTTCTCCACACCCTCTCCAGCATTTATTATGTGTATATTTTTGATGGAGGCCATTCTGATGGTGTGAGGTAATATCTTACCGCAGTTTTGATTTGCATTTCTCTAATAATGAGTGATGTTGAGCATCTTTTCATATGTCTATTAGTCATCTGTATGTCTTCATTGGAGAAATGTCTCTTTAGGTCTTTTGCCCACTTTTTCATTGGTTTGTTTTTCCAATATTGAGTTATATAAGCTGTTTGTATATTTTGGAAATTAATACTTTGTCAGTTGTTTCATTTGCTATTATTTCCTCCCATTCTGAAGGTTCCCTTTTCACCTTGTTTATAGTTTCCTTTGCTGTGCAAAAGCTTTTAAGTTTAATTAGGTCCTATTTGTTTAGTTTTGCTTTTATTTCCATTACTCTAGGAGGTAGATCAGAGGATCTTGCTGTGATTTATGTCACAGAGTGTAGACTTTGTTAATATTTTCTTAATTTTACATAAATGTTAATGAAAAATTGGTTTATTATTTTTATTATTATGTCTTTCTCAATTAAAGATCTCTTAAATTTGCCTCTTGAAAAGCATTACAAGCTGTTCCCTATTTATGTGTTCTCTGGAGGAATATGTATAATATTGTTGTTATGTCTTTCTCAAATGTTTGGAAGAGTTCACCAGTGAAACTAACTTGGCCTAAGAATTAGATTATGAAAACATTCTAATTAGGAATCAAAGTTTTAAAATACGTATCTGATTTTTAAAATTTTCTATTTCATCTTATGAAAAATTTAATAAGAGAATTTTTGAATCATTAATCCATCTCATTCAAATTATCATATTTATTAGAAAAATGTTTATAATATCATTTCATTTGATGTACTATGATCTGTACATTTTCATTTCTGAAAATTTGTGGCTTCTTTTTTTCTACATCAATCTTATAATAAGTTTATCAGTTTTACAAATTTTATCAAAATACCAAGTCTTTGTTGATTTTTCTTTATTATTATTTTATTTTTGCTCTTTGTTATTTCTGTCCTTATAGTCTTAGTTTATATTTGCTTTTTGTTATCTTGCTTCTTCAGTTGTAAGTTTAAATAAATTTATACTGTCTTTTTTCTTTTCCAAAATGCAGTAGACCCTCAAACAATGAAAAGGTTAGGGGAGTTAATGACCAAAATCATTCCAAAGAAAAAAAAAATGCAAGAAGGTAAAATATTTATCTGAGGAGCCCTTACAAATAGCTGAAAAAAGAAGGGAAGTGAAAGGCAAAGGAGCAAGTGAAAGACATACCCAACTGAATGCAGAGTTCCAAAGAATAGCAAGGAGAGATAAGAAAGCCTTCTTAAGTGAACAATGCAAAGACATAGAGGAAAACAATGAATGGGAAAAACTAGAGGTCTCTTCAAGAAAATTAGAGATACGAAGAGAATATTTCCTGCAAAGATGGGCAATAAAGGCCAGAAATGGCAATAAAGGCCAGAAGCAGAAAAAATTAAAAAGAAGTGGCAAGAAAACACAGAAGAGCCATACAAAAAAGGACTTAATGACCCAGATTACTGCAGTGGTGTAGTCACTCACCTAGAGCCAGATATCCTAGAGTGCGAAGTCAAGTGGGCCATAGGAAGCATTACAGATCTATGCTGTAAAGAGCAATATTGCATAGGAACCTGGATTGTTAGATCCATGAATCAAGGCTATTGGAGGTGGTCAAATAGGAGATGGCAAGAATCAACATCAACTTTCTAGGAATCAGTGAACTAAAGTGGACTGGAATGGGTGAATTTAACTCAGATGACCATTATATCTACTACTGTGGGCAGGAATCTCTTAGAAGAAATGGAGTAGCTATCATAGTCAACAAAAGAATCTGAAAGGCAGTACTTGGGTGCAATCTCAAAAACAACAGAATGATCTCTGTTCATTTCCAAGGCAAACCATTCAATATCATGGTAATCCAAGTCTATGCCCCAGCCAGCAACACTGAAGATAGGCTGAAGTTGAATGGTTCTATGAAAAACCGCAAGACCTTTTAGAACTAACACCCAAAAAAGATGTTCGTTTCATTATAGAGGACTGGAATGCAAAAGTAGGAAGTCAAGAAACACCTGAAGTAACAGGCAAATTTGGCCTTGGAATACAGAATGAAGCAGGGCAAAGGCTAATAGAGTTTTGCCAAGAGAACGCACTGGGCATAGCAAACACCCTCTTCCAACAACACAAGAGAAGACTCTACACATAGATATCACCAGATGGCCAACACAGAAATCAGATTGATTATATTCTTTGCAGCCAAAAATGGAGAAGCTCTATACAGTCAGCAAAAACAAGACTGGGAGCTGACTGTGGCTCAGATTTAAATTGCTTATTGCCAAGTTTAGACTTAAATTGAAGAAAGTGGGGAAAACCTCTAGACCATTCAGGTATGACCTAAATCAAATCCCTTATGATTATATAGTAGAAATGAGAAATAGATTTAAGGTACTAGATCTGATAGACAGAGTGCCTTATGAACTATGGATGGAGGTTCATGACATTGTACAGGAGACAGGGATCAAGACCATCCCCAAGAAAAAGAAACGCAAAAAAGCAAAATGGCTGTCTAAGGAAGCCTTACAAATAGTTGCAAAAAGAAAAGAAGCAAAAAGCAAAGGAGGAAAGGAAAGATATACCCATTTGAATGCAGAGTTCCAAAGAATAGCAAGGAGATTAGAAAGCCTTCCTGGGGGATCAGTACAAAGAAAGAGGAAAACAATAGAAAGAGAAACATTAGAGATCTCCTCAAGAAAATTAGAGATACCAAGGGAACATTTCATGCAAAGATGGACTCGATAAAGGACAGAAATGGTATGAACCTAAAAGAAGCATAAGATGTTAAGAAGAGGTGTCAAGAATAGTCTAGATGGACAAAGGTCCGTCTAGTCAAGGCTAGGGTTTTTCCAGTAGTCATGTGTGGATGTGCGAGTTGAAGAATAAAGAAAGCTGAATGCCGGAGAATTAATGCTTTTGAGCTGTGGTGTTGGAGAAGACTCTTGAGAGTCCCTTGGACTGCAAGGAGATCCAACCAGTCTGTCCTAAAGATCAGTCCTGGGTGTTCATTGGAAGGACTGATGTTGAAGCTGAAACTCCAATATTTTGGCCACCTGATGCAAAAAGCTGACTCATTTGAAAAGACCCTGATGCTGGGAAAGATTGAGGGCAGGAAGAGAAGGGGACAACAAAGGATGAGATGGTTGGATGGCATCACTGACTCAATGGACATGAGTTTGAGTAGACTTCGGGAGTTGGTGATGGACAAGGAGTCCTGGCATGCTGTAGTCATGGAGTCACAAAGAGTCGGCCACAACTGAGCTACTGAACTGACTGTACTGATGGTTTTTATACTAGTCATGTGTGGATGTGAGAGTCAGAACATAAAGAAGACTGCATGCTGAAGAATTGATGCTTATGAACTGAAGTGCTGCAGAAGACTCTTGAGATTCCCTTGAACAGCAAGGAGATCAAACCAGTCAATCTTAAAGGAAATCACCCCTGAATATTCACTGGAAGGACTGATGTTTAAGCTGAAACTCCAATACTTTGGCCACCTCATGCGAAGAGTTGACTCATTGGAAAAGACCCTGATGCTGGGAAGGACTGGGGGCAGGAGGAGAAGGAGACAACAAAGGATGAGATGGTTGGATGACATCACCGACTCAATGGACATGGGTTTGGGTGGACTCCAGGAGTTGGTGACGGACAGGGAGTCCTGGAGTGCTGCAATTCATCCGGTCGGCAAAGGTCAGACACTACTGAGCGACTGAACTGAACTGAACTGATAAGTGGATTCATACAATTTAAATCTGTGTTCTTCAAGGGTCAACTATGTAGAAATATATTCTCATCACAGTGGATCTAAACTTGAAATTAGAAACCATTCTGAACTACTTTATACTGGAAATATTTCAAAATTTTATTGCTGCAGTTTCTCTTGTATTATATATAATGTCAATACTCATTTTTATTTGCCCACATATTTTACTCCTCTGGAGTTCATAATTCCCTCCTCTATTTCCATGCTTTATCTAGAATTATTTTTCTACCTGAAAAATGTCCATTTAGTTTTTCAAAAGAGGACTTGCTAGTAACAAAAAAATCTGTTACTTTTTATTTGACTAAAACTATATTTTTCATTTTTAAAGTATAATTTCTGGTACAAAATTAAAAGATGCAATTTATTTTGTTTCAATATTCTAAAGATGTCATTTTATTGTCTCCTAGCTTCTATAATTTCTATTGAGAAGTTAGATACCAGTAAATTTTTAAGGCACTGATTTTAAATTTTTTCTTTTTATACTTGATTTTTCAGAAGACTTCATCATTTACTTAGGTATGGTTTTGTTTATCTTCAACTTGAGATTCCCAGACTTTTTTCTAAATCTCTCAGTTGACATCTGTCAGTTTTAGAAAATGTAAATAGTGATTTTCCCCATTTTCCCTTTTTCCTTCCATGAATTCTATTATATGTATATTAGACCTTAGATCATCCTATTTCATTCACCTTTTTTTCTAATGTTTTCTATATATTTAATTCTGTATATTTTTAGTGAGTCATCTTTCAATTTATATGTCCTATATATTTCTCTCCCTAATCTACTCTTAGGAACACCCATTGAGTTCTTAACTTTAGAGTTATATGTTTCTATTTTAGATTATTTATGTTATTTTTTTACAGAGTATAATTTGTTGAAGAAAATCTCCATACTTTCATATATTCTTCCCATCTTCTCTAATTTATTTAATGCATAAATCATACTTATTTCAAAGACCTTCATGATAACTCTGATAGCTAGATTATCTATTTATCTCCCACTAGATTCCATCTTTTTCTTCTTGATCATCAGTCATATTTTCATGTCTTTTTGCATGTGTAGAAATAAGTTATTGTATGTCAGACACTGAGTATAAAAGAAATGCAGAAAATCTGAATAACATTATCTTTAACCAGAAAGGGTGTCCCCTTTTCTCTGTTATGCAGCTCAGGTAAGAGGCTGATCATTTTATCTAATCAGTAATTTACAGAGTCAGAGCTGGATTGCAGAATAAGAATCAATTTACATCTATTCCAGCCCACTTCCTTGGGAATAGCCATCTGAAGCTTTCTGATAGAGAGCCAAACTCTTCTCTTTATCCTTGATCATGAAATACTTTAGGATTTCCAGCTTTGCCATTCATAAGTTTCCAGCCCAGCTCTTCAGCCTCCACTCTAGACATCTTAATAATCTAGCAAATGTCTTAATTGAGAAACTTAGTGAAGTGATTAAGGCAGGCCCACTCTCCCTGGAGTGGCTTAGATTTCACTTTGCCTTTTTGAAGATTTTGGATTTGCTTCATCATCTCCAATGCTGCTCCAGATCTCTAGAATTAGCCAGTGCCACATGGGGTAAATTAGCCAAGCATTTGAAGAAGTCCCTAAAGTTTCCAATTTGTCTCTCTAGCCTCCTACAACTGCCAAAACAAAAACAACAATTTGCTGGTTTATTTTTTGCTTAGAAGTGGGTTCATGCCTAAATTAAACCCAATCTGCAACTATGTCACAAATCAGTTAAATGCCCCAAAAGGAAAAATCCCCAGGATCCAGCAAATGTCCCTAAGGGTGGGATGGGTGGGGCATTCAGAGTTTTTAATCTTCTTTCCTCATGGTTAGGTGACAGAGTTGGGGCAGGGGGTGGGGTGGGGAGGAGGTGAAGGGGCAGGGGTAGTGAGGAGGACTGGGGCATGAGTGAACTCATTAACCAAGTATTTTTCCACATCTACTATGGTAAACCAGGTTCTAAGACCTTAGAATTCCAAATGCTGAGTATTAACTATTCTTCATTTAAGGTGTGGCCAGAAGAAACCAAGGTTTAACAGGTTAAGTTACAGTGAACAAAGAGCTTATAGAGATAAGAATAAATCATGCTAATCCTTTCTTCTTCATCCTTCAGCATTATTATCTGGTTCCTGCCTACACTCAACTAAAACTTCACTCTCAACTGTTTTCTTTCTAATGACCATTTTTCAAGCCTTGCTTTTATTTTTATTTTTTTTTAACTGACATATCTGTGTTTATTTATTTATTTATTTTTTTATAATTAGTTTTGCCATACAATGACATGATATCGCCATGGGTTTACATATGCTCCTCCTCCAGAACCCCCCCTCCTCCCTCTCTCCTCCCTCCCCCTGGGAAATCTCGATGTACCAGCCCCGAGCATCAATCAATATGATAATTAACATGTTTCAATGCCATTCTCCCATATAATCCCACCCTTGCCCTCTTCCACAGAGTCCACGAGTCTGTTCTATACATCTGCGTTCCTTTTGCTGTCTTGCATGCTGGGTTTTCGTTACCATCCTTCTAAATTCCATATATATGCGTTCCTATACTGTACTGTTGTTATTCCTTCTGGCTTACTTCACTCTGGATAATGGGCTCCAGTTCCGTCCACCTGAGTAGAACTGATTCAAATGATTTTTTTTTTAAATGCTGAGTAATATTCCATTGTGTATATGTACCACAGCTTTCTTATCCATTCATCAGTTGATGGGCATCTAGGTTGCTTCCATGTCCTGGCTATTGTAAACAATGTGGCGATGAACATTGGGGTACACGTGGCTCTTTCAATTCTGGTTTCCTCGGTGTATATGCCCAGCAGTGGGATTGCTGGGTCATATGGCAGGTCTATTTGCAGTTTTTTAAGGAACCTCCACACTGTTTTCCATAGTGGCTATACTAGTTTGCATTCCCACCAACAGTGTAAGAGAGTTCCCTTTTCTCCACATCCTCTCCAGCATTTATTGCTTGTAGATTTTTGGATTGCAACCATTCTGACTGGTGTAAAGTGGTACCTCATTGTGGTTTTGATTTGCATTTCTCTGATAACGAGTGATGTTGAGCATCTTTTCATGTGTTTGTTAGCCATTTTTATGTCTTCTTTGGAGAAATGTCTGTTAAGCTCTTTGGCCCACTTTTTGATTGAGTCGTTTATTTTTCTAGAATGGAGCTGCAGGAGTTGCTTGTATATTTTTGAGATTAATTGTTTGTCCATTGCTTCATTGGCTATTATTTTCTCCCATTCTGAAGGCTGTCTTTTCACCTTGCTTATAGTTTCCTTTGTTGTGCAGAAGCTTTTAATTTTAATTAGGTCCCATTTGTTTATTCGTGCTTTTATTTCCAATATTCTGGGAGGTGGGTCATGGAGGATCCCGTTATGGGTTATGTCAGAGAGTGTTTTGCCTATGTTATCCTCTAGGAGTTTTATAGTTTCTGGTCTTATGTTTAGATCTTTGATCCATTTTGAGTTTATCTTTGTGTATGGTGTTAGAAAGTGTTCTAGTTTCATTCTTTTACAAGTGGCTGTCCAGTTTTCCCAGCACCACTTGTTAAAGAGGTTGTCTTTTCTCCATTGTATATTCTTGCCTCCTTTGTCAAAGATAAGGTGTCCATAGATGCGTGGATTTATCTCTGGGCTTTCTATTTTGTTCCATTGATCTATATTTCTGTCTTTGTGCCAGTACCATACTGTCTTAATGACTGTGGATTTGTAGTATAGCCTAAAGTCAGGTAGGTTGATTCCTCCAGTTCCATTCTTCTTTCTCAAGACTGCTTTGGCTATACGAGGCTTTTTGTGTTTCCATACAAATTGTGAAATTATTTGTTCTAGTTCTCTGAAAAAGACCTCTGGTAGCTTGATAGGAATTGCATTGAATCTATAGATTGCTTTGGGTAGTATACTCATTTTCACTATATTGATTCTTCCAATCCATGAACACGGCACATTTCTCCATCTGTTTGTGTCCTCTTTGATTTCTTTCATCAGTGTTTTATAGTTTTCTATATACAAGTCTTTTGTTTCTTTAGGTAGAAATACTCCTAAGTATTTTATTCTTTTTGTTTCGATGGTGAATGGAATTGTTTCCTTAATTTCTCTTTCTATTTTCTCATTGTTAGTGTATAGGAATGCCAGGGATTTCTGTGTGTTGACTTTGTATCCTGAAACTTTGCTATATTCACTGACTAAACCAGGAAGAGATAGATAATATTAATAGACCCATCACAATCATGGAAATTGAAACCGTAATCAGAAATCTTCCAAAAAACAAAAGCCCAGGACCAGATGGCTTCACAGCTGAATTCTACCAAAAATTTAGAGAAGAGCTAACACCTATTTTACTCAAATTCTTCCAGAAAATTGCAGAGGAAGGTAAACTTCCAAACTCATTCTACGAGGCCACCATCACCCTAATTCCAAAACCCGACAAAGATGCCACAAAAAAAGAAAACTACAGGCCAATATCACTGATGAACATAGATGCAAAAATCCTTAACAAAATTCTAGCAAATAGAATCCAACAACACATTAAAAAAATCATACATCATGATCAAGTAGGCTTTATCCCAGGGATGCAAGGATTCTTCAATATTTGCAAATCAATCAATGTAATACACCACGTTAACAAATTGAAAAATAAAAATCACATGATTATCTCAATAGATGCAGAGAAATCCTTTGACAAAATTCAACATCCATTTATGATAAAAACCCTCCAAAACCAGGAATAGAAGGAACATATTTCAACATAATAAAAGCTATATATGACAAACCCACAGCAAACATTATCCTCAGTGGGGAAAAACTGAAAGCATTCCCCCTGAAGTCAGGAACAAGACAAGGGTGCCCACTCTCACCACTACTTTTCAACATAGTTTTGGAAGTCTTGGCCACAGCAATCAGAGCAGATAAAGAAATCAAAGGAATCCAGATTGGAAAAGAAGAAGTAAAACTCTCTCTGTTTGCAGATGACATGATCCTCTATATTGAAAACCCTAAAGACTCTACTAGAAAATTACTAGAGCTAATCAGTGAATAAAGCCTTGCTTTTATTTACCCTTCTATAGAAAGAACCTCATGTAGTGTCCCAGAGACATCAGAATTCAAGGACAATCACTAGCTATTTCAATTAGAAGGTACTACGTATTTTATTGGTCTTATCCATTTTCAGTGAAACATAAAGTACATATTAAGATTATGGTTTCATCCTCAAATACAATGATCCATTACTATAGCTTACATTAAATTTAACTATATCATAGTTATAAAGCCTACATAAAAAACAAAGAGAGAGAGAGAACATGTATTAACTGAGGTGTTTGGATTTTTTTTTTTTTAGCATATAACTACAATGACTGAAATGTTTCTAGCTTGCTAATGCAGCCTGGATCATGGTTATTAGTTTATGCTTGCTTTTTTCTAAAGGTATTTATCATCGTAACACAGGACAAATTGAACTCACTTAATAAAACTTTAGACCATAGAGCTTTTGGCTCTTTTGACTATCAAAAATTATCTTGTTAAGATTGTTAGCAATACTGAGATGGCACAAGAAAGGAAAGAAATTGCATGCCAGCTCCATTCATTTTGAAAGCTTTCAGCACTGAGTTACACAATGGAAAAAATCTCAAGGACATTCCCTCTGTCTGTGCGTTTGTCATGTTTACATGAAAGTCAAACACAACTCCAAGAAATGAATTGGACTCATGCTTTGGAGTTAGGGACTTCCCTGGTGGCTCAGAGGGTAAAGTGTCTGCCTACAATGCAGGAAACCTGGGTTCAATCTCTGGGTCGGGAAGATCCCCAGAGAAGGCAATGGCAACCCACTCCAGTACTCTTGCCTGGGAAATCCTATGGACGGAGAAGCCTGGTAGGCTACAGTCCATGGGTCACTAAGAGTCCGAAACAACTGAGCGACTTCACTTTCACTTTCATGTGGAAAAGATTCCCTGATGGGAGCTGGTATTTTCATAAAATGATTTTAAGATAAGGAAAGGAGATTTGCTGCTTGAGTCAAAGTAGGGGAGCTATCAATAAATGCTAACCAATAAAAGGTTTAACATGGTAATTCACAAATTCATAAATTGAGAGTAAACAGTATTTTTTCTAAGTGTAGGTAACGTGGATATTCCATAAGTAAAAATGTTAGCCTTTTTTTTTCAATCACCCTATTTAAAGTCCACTTAGGATGGACCACAAACTCTTGGCAATGGCCTATAAAGACCACCAAAGTCACGTTCCTATCCATTTTTGTAATTTGACCTCTCCCCAAACATCTTGCATTTCAGCTACTTTCAATCACTTGACATTAAAGGAGTAATGCTACTTCTCACTTAGCATTGTTTCTTCTACCCAGAATTTCTTTCCCTGTCTGTCCTTCTTATGGTGAGAAATGTCATCCTCAGCATGAGTTCTTTTCTAAATTCCTGGCCACAGTTGGATACTTTCTTTCTTCTTGTTCTTAAAGCATTCTATTCATACATGTATTATAGCCTCCACCTCATTACTCTCTTTAGCTTTTGCATCCTTCTAGGGAAGGAAAATATTGTAAGAAGACTGACTTCCTTAATACCAGTGGTAGTGGTTTAGTCACTCAGTCATGTCCAATTCTTGCAACCCTATGGACTGTAACCCACCAGGCTCCTCTGTCCATGAGATTTTCCAAGCAAGAACACTGGAGTGGGTTGCCATTTCCTTCTCCAGGGAAATCCTCCCAACCAAGGAATCAACCTGGGGTCTCCTGCATTGCAGGTATATTCTTTACTAACTGAGCTACAAGGGAAGCTTTAATACCAGTACCTTATCTGAAACATAAAACAGCAGTTAATAAATGTAGAGACTAAAGAGACACAGAGGGTAAGAAGAAAGGAAGCAAAGAAAGTCTTTATGCTTTTTTAATATGACCCCCAAAATATCCAGAATCTAAATTTTCAATTAGTAAGCCCATAATACTATTTTAAGAGATTAAAGGTCCTTAGATATTCAAAATACAGTGATATAAAAAAAAGGGAATTTGTACATGATGTGCGGGCTTATACATAACCAATGTAAAGAATAAAACTGACATTTTGGTCTCCCTAATTTTATTTTTCCTTCCTCCAATGAGGCTTCATTTTCTATTCTGTTCATTTCCTGATCAAGATTTGTTACTCGCTGTGTTGCTTTGTTATTCATCTCATTTCACAGAGTCTTTTTCTCTGTTAAATGATGACAACTGGTATGGGTTTTGGATGCCTGGTGATAAATAATTATGTAAAGCATTATAAATTATTTATCTTTATTACTAGTAAATATTATAGATTTAGAATTAGAGTTACTGACATATTAAAATGATATGGGTTGATATTATGCCAAATACAACTTCTATTTTCTGAGACAGAATCAAGGACTCATTAAAATCTTCATATACTTCAGACATGCCCAGGGATAAAATAACTTATTTTTTCTATGACAGTTATATAGTACTTATGAGTCACAAAGTACTTTACCTCCAATATCCATTTGATTCCTTATCTTTCAGGGCAGGAAAACTCAGACTCCTAGAGGATAAATAGTGGATACATAATTACTTAGTCTGTAAATAGCCAAGTTAGGGCTTAAAACTGGTTTGACTTTGTCTTCTTTTTTTATTAAACCACAGTTATTTTCTTGTACAGGGTTTCCTGGTAGCTCGGCTGGTAAAGAATCCACCTGCAATGCAGGAGACCCAAATTCAATTCCTCAGTAGGAAAGATTCCCTGGAGAAGGGATAGGCTACCTATCCCAGTATTCATGGGCTTCCCTGGTGGCTCAGATGGTGAAGACTCTACCTGCAATGCAGGAGACCTGAGTTCAACCCATGGGTCAGGAAGATCCCCTGCAGGAGGGCATGGAAACCCACTCCAGTATTCTTGCCTGGAATATCCCCATGAACAGAAGAGCTTGGCAGGCTACAGTCCATTGGGTCTCAAAGAGTCAGACACAACTGAGCGACTAAGCACAACATAGCGCAGCACACATCTTCTTGTACATACTTATTCCCTGGCCCCCTCTCAATATGCCTACCCTGAAAGAGTGTTCCTCTGAGTGCTGACTGATCATCTGCCCCTTTACACTTGGCTGCTACATCTAAGCTTATTTTCTGCCTATGAAGAAGCCAAGATACCTAAAGTTCAGGTTGAAGTCTAGATGTCTCTGTGAGACACAAGGACTTGAACGAACTCCTGATTAAACGCACTTCAACATTTGCTGGATTTAGGTGGATTACCATGAATTAAAGCTTAGTTTGGTAGTCATTAGCTTTCACAAGACTTTTATCCATCAGAGGGCAGACAGAATGATATCACAATCACAGAAAACTAAACAAACTGATCACATGGATCATAGCCTTGTCTAACTCAATGAAACTATGAGCCATGCTGTGTAGGGCCACCCAAAATGGAACGGTCATGGTGGAGAGGTCTGACAAAACATGATCCACTGGAGAAGGGAATGAAATGGCAAACCATTTCAGTATTCTTTCCTTGAGAACCCCATGAACAGTATGAAAAGGCAAAAAGAGAGGGTAGTGAAAGATAAACTCCCCGGGTCAGTAGGTACACAATATGCTACTGGACAAGAGTGAAGAAATAGCTCCAGAAAGAATGAAAAGACAGAGCCAAAGAAAAACAGTGCCCAACTGTAGACATGACTGATAATGGCAGTAAAGTCTGATGCTGTAAAGATCAATATTGCAGAGGAACCTGGTCGTTAGGTCCATAAATCAAGGTAAATTGGAAGCAGTCAAATAGGAGATGGCAAGTGTGAACATTGACATTTTAGGAGTCAGTGAACTATAATGGACCAGAATGAGGGAATTTATTTCAGATGACCATTATATCTGCTACAGTGGGGAAGAATCCCATAGAAGAAATGGAGTAGTCCTCATAGTCAACAAAAGGGTCTGAAATGCAGTACTTGGTTGCAATCTCAAAAATGACAGAATGATTTCTGTTCATTTCCAAGGCAAACCACTCAATATCACAATAATCCAAGACTATGCCCCAACCACTAATGCTGATGAAGCTGAAGTTGAAGCGTTCTATGAGAACGTACAAGACCTTCTAGAACTAACACCAAAAAAAGATGTCCTTTTCATTATAGGGGACTGGAATGCAAAAGTAGGAAGCCAAGAGATAACTGGAATAACAGGCAAGTTTGGCTGTGGAGTATAAATGAAGTAGGGCAAAGATTAACAGAGATTTGCCAAAAGAATGCACACCCTCTTCCAAAAACTCAAGAGACAAGTCTACACATGGACATCACCAGATGGTCAATACAGAATTCAGTTTGATTATATTCTTTGCAGCCAAAGATGGAAAAGCTCTATAGAGTCAGCAAAAACAAGACCGGGAACTGACTATGGCTCAGATCATGAGCTCCTTACTGCAAAATTCAGACTTAAACTGAAGAAAGTAGGAAAAACAATTAGACCATTCAGGATTGACTTAAATCAAATCCCTTACAATTACACAGTGGAAGTGACAAATAGATTCAAGGAATTACATCTGATAGACAGAGTGCCTGAAGAAGTATGGAAGGAGGTTCACAACACTGTACAAGAGGCCGTGATCAAAACCATCTCCAAGAAAAAGAAATACAAAAAGGCAAAATGGCTGTCTGAGGAGGCCTTACAAATAGCTGAGAAAAGAAGAGAAGCTAAAGGCAAAGGAGAAAAGGAAAGATATATTCATCTGAATGCAGAGTTCCAAAGAAGAGCAAAGAGAGATAAGAAAGCTTTCCTCAGTAATCAGTGCGAAGAAATAGAGGAAAACAATAGAATGAGAAAGACAAGATCCCTTCAAGAAATTAGAAATATCAAAGGAATATTTCATGCAAAGATGGGTACAATAAAGGACAGGAAAAGTATGGACCTAACAGAAGCAGAAGATATCAAGAAGAACTGGCAAGAATACACAAAAGAACTGTCCAAAAAGGATCTTAATGACCCAGAAAACAACAAAGGTGTGATCACTCACCTAGAGCCAGACATTCTAGGGTCTGCAGTCAAGTGGGCTGTAGAAAGCATCACTATAGACAAAGCTAGTGGAGGTGATATAATTCTAGCTGAGCTACTTTAAATCCTAAAAGACAATGCTGTGGAAGTGCTGCACTCAATATGTCAGCAAATTTTGAAAACCCAGCAGTGGCCACAGGATTGGAAAAGGTCAGTTTTCATTCTATTCCCAAAGAAAGGCAATGCCAAAGAATGCTCTAACTACTTCACAATAGCGATTATCTCACATGTTAGCAAAGTAATGCTCAAAATACTCCAACAGGCCTCAATGGTACATGAAGGAAAACTTTCAGATGTTCAAGTTGGATTTAGAAAAGGCAGAGGAACCAGAGATCAAATTGCCAACAACCACTGGGTTATACAAAAAGCAAGAGAATTCCAGAAAAACATCTACTTCTGCTTCACTGACTAGGCCAAACCCTTTGACTGTGTGGATCACAACAAACTGTGGAAAATTCTTCAAGAGATGGGAATACCAGACCACCTTACCTGCCTCCTGAAAAATCTGTATGCAGTCAAGAAAAAACAGTTAGAACCTGACATGGAACAATGGACTGGTTCCAAATTGGGAAAGGAGAACATCAAGGCTGTATATTGTCACCCTGCTTATTTAACTTATATGCAGAGTACATAATGAGAAATGCCAGATTGCATGAAGCACAAGCGGGAATCGAGATTGCCAGGAGAAATATCAATACTATCAGATATGTAGATGACACCACCCTTATGGCAGAAAGAGAAGAAGAAATAAAGAGCCTATTGATGAAAGTGAAAGAGGAGAGTGAAAAAGCTGGCTTAAAACTCATCATTCAAAAAACCAGGATCATGCATCTGGTCCCATCACTTCTTGGCAAATAGAAAGGAAAACAATGAAAACAGTTACAGATTTTATTTTCTTGGGTTCCAAAATCACTGTGGATGGTGACTGCAGCCATGAAATTAAAAGATGCTTTCTCCTTGGAAGAAAAGCTATGACAAACCTAGACAGCATATTAAAAAGCAGAGACATTCTTTGTGAACAAAGATACATATAGTCAAGCTATTGTTTTTCCAGTAGTCATGTATGGATGTGAGAATTGGACCATGAGGAATGCTGAGCACTGAAGAACAGATGCTTTTGAACTGTGGTGTTGGAGAAGACTCTTCAAAGTCCCTTGCAGAGCAAAGAGATCAAACCAGTCAATCCTAAAATAAATCTATCCTGAATATTCATTGGAAGGACTGTTGCTGAAGCTGAAGCTCCAATACTTTGACCACTTGATGCAAAGAACTGACTCATTGGAAAAGGCCCTGATGCTGGGAAAGATTGAAAGCAGAAGAAGAGGATGACAGAGGATGAGATGGTTGGATGCTATCACCAACTTGATGGACATGAGTGAGCAAGACCCGGAAGTTGGTGATGGATGGGGAAGCCTGGCATGCTGCAGTCCATGGGGTTGTAAAGAGTCAGACACGACTGAGCAACTGAACTGAACAGTATTAATCAAATATTCTGAGTTCCCCTTTTGGGAAATTTTTGTAGGGTTAAACCCTATACTTGAAACTAGGTATGGCCATGGCAGGAACCTTCACAAGTGAAATGTGAGCAGATGTGTTACTTCCAAGTAGAAGCTTTATGAATCAGAGTATGTCCTGTGCCCCACCTTGATTTTAGAGGTTTTTTTTTTGAATTGACAATCTGATAGTGTGGACATGAAGCCTCCCCTACCCGTGTAAGACAAGAAACAGATCTTTCCTGCTCTCAGTTCAGTTCAGTCACTCAGTCATGTGCGACTCTTTGCGACCCCATGAACCGCAGCACGCCAGACTTCCCTGTCCATTACCAACTCCCAGAGTTTACCCAAACTCATGTCCATATAGTCGCCCTACTCCCACACAAAAACCAACCTGTTGATACAATGGACATGTATCGTGAGCAAATGTTTAAAACTACTAAAATGTTAAGAGTTCTGACCAAGCATAACTTAAATAGCTTATCTTAACTGGTATACTTACTACAATATGTTATTCCAATTCAGTGGTAATGCTGAATGTAACATGTCAATGGAGTCTTTTTGAAGCTATGAAATGTGGGTGTGGATTGTTCTTAATTAAGACTATTAAACATTCAAAGGCTCCTTGTTAGCTTATTGCTAATAAGCTTTTCAACAAGTATTGCGTCTGTGACACTGAAAAATATACTAGTAGAAGAAATAATCCCACGGATAGTTATATGCATAAAGATACCTATGAGGAGAGTAGGAATGACTGCATTTCTGAGAACCTTAATCTTCCTCTTCCCCCCACCCATCTCAGCTGCCTCCAGAGATCACAGTTTCAAGACCAAGTCTCCCTATTGAGACAATCTAGATAATTCTTCCTTTAGAGACTTCAGACAAGTACTAATCTTGGCAAATTCTTCAAGGGTAAACAGAGGTAGAGACATACTCTATTATTGCACTTGTACTCTCCTCCAGCCTAAGGGAGTGGGTGCTTCATTTCACAGATTTCAGAGTGTCTTTGAGCTTTCTTAGTCTCAAGTGGCATTCCCAGGTGAAAGATGCCTGTGGTGAATAATTTGAGAATTCATTCATAGACTAAGCAATTTCCAGCTCTGTACATAACAGCCACTCAGATCCAAGCCAAATCTTGTCCACATATGTGCTGGCAAGGTTTCCTATCAAACACGAAGACCATTTGAGCATGCTAATGGTAAAATTTGGCCAAAATCTGTTTTAATTTCTGTGTTAATTTTTCATCTGAAATTTCTGAAGATGAAATTTGGGTAAATGAGAACTGTACACAGAGGTGTGCATTTACTTTTCCCTCTACATAAACAAGAATTAATCCAGTGGGTATGTGCACAGTAGGTATGCTTATCACCACCATCAACATTGGGTTATCACATCTCATATAAATTGTAATTTGTTATACTCAAGTTCAGAATGGTCTGTATCCCTTGCTTTCCACTTAACTTTTTTTCCCAGCTCAGAAATGCAGAGCTAAGAATTTGCTTGAGAAAGAAAAAAATGCAATTTAGTTAGTAATAGGAAAAAAATAAATCTTTAAAACCTATTAAATGGAGTAAGTTCAAACAAAACAAACCTGACAAAATTTTCCCATCTCTTGGATGGATGTGAATACAAAATGAAATATGATTTCAGTTAGTTTGGTCTATTCAGTTCAATTCAGTTGCTTAGTCATGTCTGACTCATTGTGACCCCATAGACTGCAGCACGCCAGGCCTCCCTGTCCATCACCAACTCCCAGAATTTACTCACACTCATATCCACTGAGTCGGTGATGCCATCCAATCATCTCATCCTCTGTCATCCCCTTCTCCTGCCACCACTCCAAGTTTGGTCTATATGTGTAGCTAATTTAATGACCATAAATACATTTTAATAGCCAATGGCTTAGGTATGTTGGTATACTCTAACTCTTTTTCTTATCATTACCCTTTCTTACAGGTAAAGACAGAAAAGAGTAATTAAGGGCCAAAATTTTCCTAGAAAGGTCTATGTTTTGATAACATATTTTAAAAGTTCCATTTTTAGACTTGGGCAGTTTAAAAATGCTAACATCTTTTAATCAGTCTACACATTTACTATATTTTACATATTTTTAAAATATGGCAATAGGCTTTTAAATGAATTCTATAGATTGCATTAAAATATGATTACATCTAATTATATAAAAATTTAAATAACATCCACATCTGAGACAGTGATTCACATTCTAAAAGCCACAGGGGTGGTGAGTAATTGACAAAAAGGCAGACTCAAGACGTAATGGTAAGAAAATCACAGGAATAATTTTAACTACCTTTCAGGTATACTATCCCTTCCTAAGTCACTTGAGATATACAATTTTCATACTCTGAGAGGGGGGAAAAAAAAGAAAACCACATTCATCATCTTTTCCAGGAAACAGCTCTGCAGATTCTCTTTGCTTGTGGCTACGTCGCTTCTGCAACAGCTGGGCGTGTGGGTGGCACGCATCAGATTTGCCAGTTTCCAGACTGAACCTAGGCCTCCTGAATTCTTACGGGACTTCCCAGCTCTGTGGGGGGTCCGTGGCTCCTGTCTAGGCATTGGGATGGAGAGAGGGTGCGGTGCATGTAGAACAGGGGAAACACCTGAGAACACATGCCTGGCGTCTGTGGAGACCACCAGTGCGTAAACCACTTATGTGACACGGCTAATTCCAAAGGGAAGAGGAGCAGCAATTTCCCCTTCAGCTCCAGCAGCTGCAACCCTCCACACAGCTGCTACTCTGGCTTCAGGATAGAAGAAAAATAACAGAGAAGTGGGACATTCTGCAGTGGTTCGGCTGCTTAGAAGTAGGCAGATATAAGGAGAGCCACCAAGGGAAGAGCAGGCGTCTTCTCCGCGCATGCCCTCTACTGCTCGACGTAGGCTGTTAAGCTGTTCTGCAGCTCCACCCTGTACCACAAAGGTAGACTTCTTGCTTAGCCAAAAAGTCCTCTGCAGTCTGGGATACTCTCTAGGGCAACTGTCCCTCCTGTGCTGACAATGCAGTCCACACTTGCAGAGTCTCTGCTTCCCTCCACTGCACAATCTAAGGAAGTAGACCCTGTGGTCGGCATGGCAGTGGAAGAGAGAGCAGGAGCATTCCATGGGGACTCCAAGTGATACCTGGCACCCCTGCTCTTGTTTCACTGACCACCTCGGGTCACCTCTAGGCAATGCCTGACCTCAGAGGGCATGTATTCAGAAGTGGATATTGGTGGATATTAGAGCCACGTGCCCTTAACCTCTGAAGCCCTAAAATTAAGCTCTAGATATATATGTAGCCTCTACTTTTCCAAAGAATGCATGCACCCATTCTCTGAGGTCCAGTTGTCTTTGTTCTCACACTTGGGTTCCAGTCTCCCTTCTAGAAAATAGACAGGGAGAAATACGTGGAGTGTGTCTATCCTGTGGAGTCTGAAAACAGAGTGATGGCTCCCTAAAAGTCTGCAAAGGCAAAGGTAACCAAAAAAATGTATCACAGGTCAAGGTTTCTCCTGGTGGCTTAGGTGGTAAAGTATCCGCCTGCAATACAGGGGACCCAGGCTCGATCCCTGGGTTGGGAAGATTCCCCTGGAGAAGAGAATGGCAACCCACTCTAGCATTCTTGGCTGGAGAATCCCATGGAGAGAGGAGCCTGGAGACCCATAGGATCGCGAAGAGTCAGACACAACTGAGCAACTAAGCATGCATGCATGCATTGCCTCTCCACCCCATTAATGAAATGCTTGGAAAGAAGAACTGACTTGTGTCTCCCTGGGCTTTGTCTTTCTGCCTCTTGTTTCATGATCTTATTTGGTTCTAGTTCCTAGTTATTGATTCTAGTGAAAGGGAAGAAGTGGAGAAAATGAGGGAGAAAGATAAAGAGAGAAGGAAGGAGGGAAAAGGAAAGAGAGAAAGCAGAAAGTACTTGTGAGATTATAAAGTTCCTCCAAAACCATCAACTTGCATGAGCTGCAAAATCACCTGTAGACGAATACATATATTTATCCTCAAGTTATCAGTGAGGAAACTAAAACTCAGAAGGATTCATAAAGTAAAATTTAGAGCTGCTGCTTCTACTAAGTCGCTTCAGTCGTGTCTGACCCTGTGAGACCCCATAGACGGCAGCCCACCAGGCTCCGCCATCCCTGGGATCCTACAGGCAAGAACACTGGAGTGGGTTGCCATTTCCTTCTCCAATGCATGAAAGTGAAAGTGAAGTCGCTCAGAAGCAAACATAAAGTTTAATTAGATGCAGTTTCAGGACCTTTAGAAACCAAAAGACAAGACTATGTTTTTTCTGAATGTCAGATGTCACTTGCTTTTTATCCCAATGCTCATTTAAATTTTTCATAGCATCTAGATTAATTTTAAAAGGATTTCTTTAAGGTCCCTGGTCTCCTCATGTGCCTCTAATCCATCAAAACTAAACCTGGTAACTTTGATTGACCTCATATTGGATTATTAGAGAAGGCGTGGGTCCCCAGACCTTCTCTTCTAGCCCTTCCATGCCAACTCATGCTTTATGGGTACCCAACTTGCCCTGCTTCAGCTGCCTATGGATGGGGCTACAGTTCACACCAGCTCTCTCCATGTGCTTGGTTTTGCATACTGAACAACGCTTTGGTGATACAGGTAGGCAGGGCAGGAATGAGTGAAAGCATTCCCTTGAGATCTATGTGTTCCTGGGCACAACACTGAATATTCCTTTCAGCCCAGAAACTAAAAGCCAGTCTTTTAAAACAGAAAGTAACAGCTCTTATTTTTCAAGCTACTTAGAAGAACAATGTAAATGCCAGCAGCGCAGGCTGCCAGTAGGGCCACTGGAAGGTACAGGAACTTGGAGAGAAAGGCTGCAGTGTCATAATCTCCTGGAGAAAGGGCCAAGGCAGGCCAATGTGTCTCCCAACAGCGTGTTTGAGAACAAGCAGGTTTTTTTTCCCCAAAACCACCTGTGAGATTCTCAAATTGTGTCTGAGGAAGAAAAGGGCAAGACAGAGAGAGAGAGAAAAGTGAATTACTGGAAAAAGCAGGTATCTCTTTGGGAGTTGTGAGGACAGCAAAAATACTGTCTACTAGTTTGTTGGTCTTGGAAGCTGCATATCTGACCACACTCAAGGTTTCTAAGGACCTGCTTCTGAAAAACATGGCAAGGGTCTAACCTGAAATGTGGACTGTGGAGGGCTCTGGTGTGATCTAAGTCAGAGGAAACTGAGTTCCTTACCTAGGTCCCTCAGTACACAAGGTCCATCAGATGACATCCTGACTATTTTGGTCCTTGCTTATAGATTGTCCTTAGTTCATGGAAGAAGTTGGGGGAATATGTCTCAGAGAATGGAATCTCTCAGGAAGAAAGTCTAACTAAGATTTTTATCTCTCCCAACTGCAGCCGGAGTAGTGTTCTGAAGTACAAGTGGTAGATGAGAATCCTGTCATTGAGAAAGGAGAGGTTTCTGCGGAGCACTCCTCCCAGGCTATAGAGGGTAGCTTCCTCTCAGCTACTTAGTATTGTGCAAAAAATATCACCTCTTATCTTCACACCCATGGGAGCTGTCTTATTTAGGAATGTCTTTGGTTGCAAGGAACAGAAAATCTACTTACAGCAGCTCCAACAAAAGCAGATGTATCTCTCTCACCTGACAAGAACTTGGATCTGGGTGGGAGCTGGCATTGATTCGGAAGCTCAGTACCATCAGGGCTACCATCTCTGGGATTCTCTTACCTTTTCCCTCTTTCATGGTCACAAGCTGACTGATGAAAGATTGGGCAAAGAAATCGTGGTGTATCTCTGTATATATAACAGAATATTATTTAGCCTTAAAAAGGAAGGAAATTCTGTCATTAGCAACAGTTAGGTGAAACTGGAAGATGTGATGCTAAGTGAAATAAACCAGACACAGAAAAGAAAATACCACATGATCTTGCTTATGTGTGAAATCTACATAAAAGCAGGTGATATAACTTGGCTACAAAAGGCAGGAAAATAGGTGTGAATGAGGAGACCTTTGTCAAAGCGTATAAGGCTGAAGTTATGTAGGATGAACAAGTCTCCAGATACAATGTCCAGCACGGTAACTATATTGGTAACATTGTACCATATACTGGAAATTTGCCAGGAACATAGATCTCAGGTGTTCTGACAGCAAAAGTAATTATGGTAACTGTGTAAGGTGATCCATTTATTAACCAACCTAACTGCAGTAGTCACTTTAGTATGCCTATGTATATCAAAACAACATGATGTACACCTTAAATACATATAATTTTATTTGTTTAAGATGGTTGCTGCATCATTGGGCATTATGCTATGGTCAAAGTAGGAAAACAGGGACAGAGCAGTGTCCTCTGTGATAATCTCCATTTGTCCAGACAACAGCTCCACTAGAATCTCCATCACACCTCTGTGTGTGTCCCATTCATCACATCTCTAGCACACAGCTTTACATGGCATGAAGGGAACCTAGAGAGGTGACAGTTTGGCTGGATACTCTGCCAACCCAAAGAAATTAGGCTTCTGTCAACTACAAAAGGAAGACGTTACTAGGGGTACAACTGACACTACCTGCCATACCCTATGCATAACACTGATGAAACTGCTTTGAAATGTTCTGTTTCTATCTGTGTCTCCTCTCCCACCAGAATTAACAGCACTTGGCAGACAGAGTGGCCCAGTCATTCTTATATTCCCAGCACATGGCACATTGACTGGCACAAAACAGACTTAACAAACATAACTTAAGCTCAAAAAAAAAAAAATACTGGCTGAACAAACCTCCAAAAATAGAGAGGTAAAAGAATTTCATTTAAATTCATTTTTGCATACACTTCTCTCTTTAAAGATAACAAGAAATATTGATGTAAGAGAGACATCAGTTAACCAAAAGATAAGACACTCCAAGAAATGCATATATAATGCTACTTAGATGTGCACAGTTTCTAGCACAAATACAATGGGGTAGGCAATAATAATGAGTCTCCACGATGGAAAATTTCATGCTCTCTACAGGAAGGAGATCAAACCAGTCAATCCTAAAGGAAATTGATCCTGAATATTCATTGGAAGAACTGATGGTGAAGTTAAAGCTCCAATACTCAGGTCACCTGATGTGAAGACCTGACTCACTGGAGAAGACCCTAATGCTGGGAAAGATTGAGGGCAAGAGGAAAAGAGGGTGACAGAAGAAGAGATGGTTGGATGACATCACCAACTCAATGGACATGAGCTTGAGCAAACTCAGGGAGATAGTGAAGGACAGGGAAATCTGGCATGCTGCAGTCCATGGGGTCGCAAAGAGTAGGACACAACTTAGCAACTGAACAACAATAATATTAATATCTTTACAAGGTAAGTATCACCTGCTCATTTTAGAGATGCTAGGAAAGTGGCACAATGTCTAAGAGCTACAAGCGGTAAAACCAGAGTATGAACCCGAGTATATCTAACTTTCTCCACTGTCCTTCCTGTATGAGGGGTGTCTGACACTCTCACTTTTCTCAAGGGGAGCACCAGTGATGGCAGGTCATCTAAATACAGGGCTTCCTGTCTCCAAAGACACCATTCTATCTTTCCTCTCTGCCTCCTTCAATACATCACAGGCAGAGAAAGCAATGCTGTGCTGTTGAAGGCCCAGTGGTACTGCTGAGCATGAGGAAAGGCCTGTTTTTTTTTTTCCAGAATCCATGATAAACTTAGAAAAAGAGAGGAATCCAGAATGGAGCAGGCACCTCTGAAGCCAACTCCATGCAGCATGTAAACCTAGATCTACATGCAGAAACAGAAACTTCTATCAACTCTTCTTTCAGGCAGCAATCTGATGCCATTAGGCTGACCAGGAGGAAGAGCAGAGGCGTGTGTGTGTGCCTTTGGACTACCAGATGAGGCATGTTATGAATTTATATCAACTCAGATGAGAAAGTGTAAACAGGAATGAAATGGATACATTTTGGCTTATGATTTCAAGTTGACCACAATGATCTGCAAGTGACTACAATCCCCTGGGCACCACCTCTCTAACAGATTAATGAAGCTTTGTTCCAAGAGCTTGGAGTCAGGTATGCCTCTGTAGGGAAATGTGATAGTTCAGGCCTGACTTACCTAAAAGCCAGTATCACACAGCACAGACTTTGGACACAGTCTGTGCATGTGTCTGAAGCATATCAGTTGCATTGCTTATGGAAAATACAAGACAGATGAGGTTCTTCATCAAGAAATCAGAACCTAATTTAATAAAGTCTACTCATGCAATTCAAGAACAGTTTTCCGTGGGGATTTCTGGATGCCCCTGGGCCGGGAGACAAGCCCATCCAACTAGTGTTCATAGCATGTGCACTCTCCTGAAACATTCATTTCTGAGACTATGTACAAAATAAGGGTGGAGTTGGTGAAAAACCTCAGATAAATCACAGTGACCAGAACTATTTTTTTAAGGATCTGTAGTTCAGCAGTCAGATACATACTGAGGTTGTATAATCCTTTGGATGGAGTAAGGGAGTTCTCCAGTACACTGCAAAAAGTACTCTGAGCCCTTCAGGCATAGAGACTGTACATTTTGGCTGGAGTATTGACCTGGGATTTAAAGCCAGAATTACAAGCTCAAAATGAGAGAAAAGATGAACTAAGGTTGTCAGAAATAGAGTCATCTTATTCTTCATATTTTCACTAATAGAATGATTACACATTTCAACAATGATTTTTTTTTGATTGGTATCAAATGGATTACTCAGGAATCTCACATTTTGGTTTACTGAGAATAAGTAAAACAATTGAGTACTCAAAAAAGAGTACACAGTTTGCAATCAGATAAATACTAGGAAAGAAAGAAAAACTCATTGTGTGGGGATGGGAGTCACTCATGTGCTGAACATCACCTGTAGTCCCAATGGGCCCTTTGCCCAAGTCCGTGTGCCCAGGCACTCCTGGACTGGTCCCCGGGACCTCTGAGGCAATGGCATCTTGCCATGGTTCCCCAGCTTGTTGTGTCTAGAAATCTCTCCCAGTCAACTCTAAACCAGAGGTAAATTCTGAAGTGGGTCATCTGAGAAAAGAGGTGGTTACCCTCAAATGCACTTATCAGAATCTTCACAGTCTGGAGCTCTTGGTTATGGCCAGGGAAGAACAGGCTGACAGGCTGGGAGTAGCGGGCCCTACTTTGAACTCTGTCACTGGTTGCGAGTAAACCATTATTATAAAGAAGAAAAATGACTGGCTTGGGCTTTCAGCATCTACTCCTACAAGTGCTACTAAAGAGCCTATTTATTATCCAAAAACACATGGCAGGTTGTGGGAATAGAGGACAGAGACTGGTCCAGTAATGCCTACATTACTGGAGAACTCCCAGCCCACCCTCTAGCCCAGTGTAACCCAATGAAACCTCTACAAATGCAATGAGAAAAGGTGTTGTGGGGCTGCAGAAACCACAAAGAATCTACAGCAAGAACAAAGTGCTTAATCTCTTTTGAACTTTTAAACAGAAAAATATTTGCTATTGCAATCAGTGAGGGCATGGAGTAGAAAAAATGGACAAAATTTTATAACAATACATTTAACAGAGAAATAGTCTAGTTGTAGTAAGCTTGTATTTCCTTGTTCATCTATTTTAAAATTAAGGACTAAATAACCCTTTCAAACATGAAGGGAGAAAGATGAGAAGAGCAACTGATGATTATAATGAAGTACTATATACTGTCACATGCTTTCATATGTTGAGAATAAATTAAAGAATAAAGATATAGTAAGTATTATGACAAAAAGTATTAGGTTGGTCAAAACATTCATTTGTGTTTTTCCATACAATCTTAGTGAAAAATCCAAACAAACTTTCTGGCCAACTCAATACAATCTACAACCTTCACATGATATGCTCTACATCCAGCCTTGGGTGCAGTACCCATCTGGTCCTGCAGTCCTGCCTCTTAGAACACTAGCCCCAGATAATCAGTAGCAAGGCAGGGCATCAGAAGAACCAAAGAGTTAGGAATGGAAATAGAAACTTCCCGTGCAGTTGAAAGGAGAAGGCAATGGCACCCCACTCCAGTACTCTTGCCTGGAAAATCCCATGGGTGGAGGAGCCTGGCAAGCTGCAGCCCATGGGTCACTAAGAGTCGGACACAACTGAGCAACATCACTTTCACTTTTCACTTTCATGCATTGAAGAAGGAAATGGCAACCCACTCCAGTGTTTTTGTCTGGAGAATCCCAGGGATGGTGGAGCCTGGTGGGCTGCCATCTGCGGGGTCTCACAGAGTCAGACACGACTGAAGCGACTTAGCAGCAGCAGCAGCAGCAGCAGCAGCGCAGTTGAAAGCTGAGAAATGGAAGCCGTGTGATGTGTGATAGGCACTTTGCAGGTCAGATTTCTCTTCCCTAACTCATAAATACAGCCATTACATATTGGGGTAATAGTAACCCACATGTCTATAGCTCCTACAGCATACAAAGAACTTTCACATATGTGATCACATTGAAACAGCAAGTGACTCCATTCTGTGTAAGAGCTTCTAGAATGAAAAAATGTATATGTGAAACAAAAGATGGCTTGTTCTCACCTAAGGCTCTTCTTTATTAACAGTAGGTCTGTAAAAGCATGCCTGGGATTCCAGAGACAGAGTCTGGGGAAGCTGGACTGGGAAAAGGGTGAGATTTGAGACAAAGTCAGGCTCCAGCCTGACCCCTAATGGGAGCTCAGCAATAGAAATTACGCTTCAGAGTTTGTCCCCACCAGAAACACAAGGGCTGGGCTCTGGTTTTCCTGTAGACACACTCACTGACAGACAGTTCATAGGGATTTGGGGGTGGAGAACATCAGTTCCAGGCACTGCCACTGTCTGCACATAAGGCTTCAGAAGGGAGTCGCAGGTGAGGAATGTTAGAAGTAACTCAACACACAGAAGAGGGAAGCTCACAGACATAAACAGAAAACAGGATTCCAGGGGATCTGGGTTAAGTAACGACACCATACTCTCTGGGTTTGGTTCTGTGGACAATAGGCTTTGAAAAATAATATTAAGGCTAAGCATTCAAAATTCCATGCCAAAACTATTGGGATATATGCAAAAAGTATCTCACAGTGTAAGAGTGAAAGGCAGCAGGAGGACAAGAACCAGAACCTCAAGGAAGCCTTACTCTCTGCATGCGTTAAAAGGTGGCTTAAAATAGAAGAATACTATTGAGCAAATCCCAGGGTCCTAATAAGGTCAGCACTAAATTCTGACTATTAGTGACCAGCCATGAGACTTTGTACAAGTCATTTCACATTGTTGATTTGTAAACATCTTTTTTAACAGTCATACTTTATGTTTATTCATACATCTATTCTGTGCCAGGTTCTAAAATTCACCTGCATGATCTCACAATGCATCGGGTGTCACTTTCTGTATTTCATAGGTCACACAGCTAGCAAAAGTTCAAAACAAAATAAGTCTGCATCCAAGACTGAGTGTTAAACTATTCCATTATTACTTTTCAGCGAGTGTCTGTAGTTCTACTGTTTAATCCAAAGTATGTACAGAAAGAAGGAAATAAAGTATACCAAGATACAGACGGGGTACTGTCCCAACTCTGCATAATTCCTGGGGGTATTGATCATCGCCTGTATCCCCTACCCAAAATTTTACATAATTTAGATGTTCCACAAAACCCCAATGAAGAAAGCTAAGAGAACTCCTCCCATGTCAATGCTTCCCAATGTGCTTAACTAATATCTTGGCATCTTTATTGTATGAATTAGCTTCGAAGAACATAACTGAAATGTCAGGGCCAAATGACTTCACTGAAAGCTAACTTTTTGCTTAAGCCTTTCTTTTGTTGCTTTCAGAAGTTGCTGACTAAGTAATTCTTACTATGGTTCAAAACCATTATTTTCCCTAAGTTCACATGTCACTTCTTATCCATAACAAAAGACTTCAGACCAACCTGAACATATATATCACCTTAAAAGCTTGTGCTATTTATGATATTGGGGGGAGGTGCTTTGTTACCTCACACACACACACACACACACACACACACACACACACACATCATACAGGCAAAGGCTCTGTTTTAAGCACTACCCATGACTTTGGCCTAGATTAAAAGCCTAAAGAACAGCAAGAAATTGGAGTTTTACAGAAGTGAATATCAGACAGAATTAACTTTACCAAAGGAGCTCAAAATATCTTGACATGAAGACCCACTTTCACATTACTGGTACATGCTTCCATTATAGAAATTATTAAGTTGTCATTTACAAGGGCTTCCCTTGTGGCTCAGCTGATAAAAAATCCGACTGCAATGTGGGAGACCTGGGTTCGATCCCTGGGTTGGGAAGATCCTCTGGAAAAGGGAAAGGCTAGCCACTCCAGTATTCTGGCCTGGAGAATTCCATGGACTCTATAGTCCATGCAATCAGAGTTGACACCACTGAGCAACTTTCACTTTCTTTCATCTGTTTACATAACAAATTGATGATCCCTTTTGAAAGTAAAACTCTTTGAGGGCAAAAAGCCAAGACTTAGGTCTCTGTGTGTCCTTGCATCCTCACTCAGGCCTAGAACGTGACAGCCACTCACTGTTACAGCATGAATGGGTGTAGGACTGAGCAGCTTGGACCATGCTCACCCACCTCCTTGAGTAGTAGACTAGTCAAGTCACACAGCTGCCTGAGGACCCACCAAGGCTAACCCATCTTGTGAAAAGGGGTGCCTTATCAGAGATCTTAAAATTAGGACTTCCCTAGTGGTCCAGTAGTTAAGAATCTGCCTGCTAATGCAGGGGACACGGGTTCAATCCCTAGTCTGGGAAGATCCCACATGCCATGGAGCAACTAAGCCTGTGCACCACAGCTACTGAAGCTGGCATGGTCTAGAGCCCATGCTCCACAATGAGAGAAGCCACCACAATTAGAAGCCCAGGCACCACCATGAAGAGTAGCCCCTGCTCACCGCAACTAGAGAAAGCCTGTGTGCAGCAATGAAGACCTGGTATAGCCCCGCAAAATTAATTAATTAAAAAAATTTTTTTAAGAAATCTTAAACTGAAATGTCAAGGCATGTGTAATATATTGGGTAGGGCTATAAGTGTGTATTTTTGGATCCCAGGCTCTGCTTATTCAAATTCAAACATACAATAGACATTTATTTATCCTACATAATTTTCAGATTCCATGTACTTGCCTATTAATTCTCCCCAATCCAACACTTGCCTCAAGATGCACTCTCAGAGTTATATTTCTTAGCATGAGGTTTAGATTAAAATGTAAATTCCTATGGAATAGGTAACACTTTAATTATAGTTATCAATAATTTATACTTTAGTATGGAATAGATAACATTTTAATTATGGTTATCAATAATGTATACTTTAGTGTGAATAAACGCTCCCACAGTAGAATTTTATTAAAAGACTCTGGAGGAAGTTAAGGGATCAATAAATAAAATGAAAATAGAATTTCTTTGAAGACGTGCTGTCACCTCTTCACTGACTCACCTTGGCCTGGTCTTGACTACAGCCAGGTGGTCTACCCCTGCATTCATCTGTTGTCAGCAGGAAAAAAGCTCTCTCAGATGCAGGAGCTCAGACATACTGTGACAGTTCTTCAGTGAACCCCAAACAGAGACTGCTGTCATCTCCTCCTCAGTTTGGGGAATCACCCGAACATCATTAGATTCAGAATAACTTAGCAAACCAAAATCTTAGAGAGCACAGACCACAGACACATGGCCCAGTCACAGGTCCTCAGTTGTGAGTCACGGAAGGAATAAATCATAAACTGTAGCAAGTTATGTAGTGATCTGGGCCTGAGAACCATGAGAGTGGGGTTTGCCACCAAACAATTAGTTGTGCATCTGTAACATTTTGGTTTGGTTTCCATAAGTGTTAAAAAAAAAAAGAAAGAAAGGCAAAAAATATTAAGATATTGCATAATCAAATAAAACTCAGAAATTCTGCATTAAATTTTTTTTTCAAGTTTTAGGACTGCTTGAGGACTATAGCTATTTTAAGTTGTGCTGTGAGGAAGAGAAATAGAGTTCCATGTTTCCCAAATATATATGATGTTAAACTCTATTTTCAAATACCATTTCTCAGAACTAGTATTCTACTGGACAGAATTTAGGAACTGCCAAACTGCAAGTCTCCCAAAGCCCTTCCAAACAGTAATATTCTGAAATTTCATCCTATAACTCTCTTATTTCCTTCCTCTTATCCTAGTAAGGACTTCCACTGAACATTCTATGTATTCAAACTCTGCAGTCTCCAAAATACCAACTTTCTGCGTTGGTAGTAATTATAGCAGTAGAACAATAGCTAACAATCATAATGTAATTGTTTACTATTATCACATAAGGACAGTACTTGGGAGAAATGGAGCATATCCTTCTGTCATCATGCCTTCTTTCAGGCAACACTGAAAGCATGGGTAGACAACAGTTTTCACTAGAAAATCTCTGAATGTTCTGCCCTTCAAGGTTGTTTAAAAAAAAAAAAAGCTTAATGACATACTTAGAAAAGAAATTCTGGAATTCCAACACCATTTTTGTGTAAGAAAATAACAAAATCCTTTGTTTTGTGTTAGCAGTGTTGTAACTAATTTAGGGGGAAATTAGCTGCCGGTTTACATGAAAAGACAGGCCTGATTCTGCTGACATCTTTGCATCCACAAGAAGAAAGCTGATGGTCTGCTGCCTGTGGTGTGGTGTTCAGCTCAGCCTCTGGGACTCATTAGCCAAGGGGTTACAAATATGTAACCAGTGCTTTTTCCAGATCTTCTACCGCAAAGTAAGTACCAGGGTGTCTGTCTCCTGCCTCGAAGGCCTGGGTCTGAGCCACTCAGGATGCTCCCAGGGGCTCAGCCTGGAGCAGGATTTTCATTAGATGGGCTCCCTTGCATGCAAGCACATGCTACTGTTGTATAAATGTTGTTCCTTTCTTCATTAAGAGGTGGGAAAGGAGACAAACATATGAATAAACAGCTACTTTTAAATTTTCACTTTTTAACTTTCTTAATGTTTAATAAACAACTTCTTGCTCTACTTTCACTTTCCCTAAGGTTGAGTCAACATATAGTCCAAGTGGCTTTGGGAATTGAGTAAATATTGCAAAGGCTTGTTCTCTTAATGGGAGTTTGTCCCATTCCGTGATTTGGGGGTCTTCTTCACAAGCAACATTAACCAGAAGAGCCCCAAGTAAACACAGAAAGCCACATGCAAGGTCCAAGGGCAGGGTCTAAGTCTCCTGGGCTGGAACAAGTCTACCCACAGGCAGCTCTGAGCCAGCTGGGCAACGGAGCCTCTCACCAGGCAAGATGCCCCCCTCAGTCTCCTAGCTGTGCCCTTAGAGGTGCTCCCCCAGGTCAGAAAGCAATAGCACATTGACTGTCTCTAGATAGCTGCTATTAATGTTGACGGGGATTTTTGCAGAAACTAATGCCTGTGGTCAGTGAATTTTATTTTAGCCGGCCAAAAATTAATTCTGTTATTTCATTAATACTTTGCAGATTATTACATTTAATAGTTACACCTGACACATCTGTAAAGTCTTCTAATTTTCATGAAACATTGTCTTCAATCTACTTTTCTATAGAAGGAAAGGAACATATATTTTCTAGCACCATGAGTTTTAGTTTCACTTTTCATGTCATAATCAATCACTAAGGTTTTTTTTGTCTTTTTGTTGGTCTAATCAGAACTACATCTGAAGAATTATCATCTTCTGGCACACTAGTATTTTTATATATATATATATTATATATATATATATGCTGAGAGGGTAAAGCATCTACCTGCAATATGGGACTCGGACATTCAGAGAAAGTCTCTGTATAAAATTCACTAAAATATTCTTCTTCACTCAAAACTTCAAGATGCATCATTTTTAAAAATTTTATGTTTGTAATATAAATAAGGTTGAATCAAAAAGCTAGTGGAACAGAATATGAAAGATAACAACAATCACAAGCTGTATAATGAACCCTTGATCTATTTGAAACTCTAACAATTTTGCACAGTGATATTAATTTTATCCCTCTCTAACAATGTGTTGATACATATCCAGTCAATAACATTTGGGTAACAAAAGATGTATTAATACATTTCCAGTCAATAATGGATTAATATCTCCAGGTGTTCCTTACCTCTCATTTATCTATCAGATTAAACCAGTTCCTTAAAAGAACTCAGAAAAGGAGGCCATGTCTTGGGGACATGATTGTGGTGACTGAGATGGGGCCTTGACATGACCCGTGTGACAGAGAATGGCAGGATCTATTCACAAGGGCTTCTCACTGGACATTCACATCCCCCAGAGTTCTGACCAACTGATCAGTGCAGAGATCTATTAGAGAGTGTGTCAAAGAAGAATTCCAAAAGGGAGCTCAGAAGAGTAAGTGGTCAGCCAGCATTACCAACTGCTTGGAAGAGCATCCCAGAGAAATATGAATGCTCTCTGACAAACTCAGCCGAGGACCCCCATACACAGTCTAATGAAAAATTTTCTGGTCAAACAGGTCACTATCCATAGTCTCAAAATAGGAAGAGAAAGAAAGAAAACAGTAAAAACTATAAGTCACAATCACTTTATTTAGCTCCCCTGTATACCCTGGAGACAATACCATGTTTTTTCTTAGCAACCAGAAGTCCCACACACCAGAGCTGTGGTCAGTTCAGTTCAGGGAGAAATTCATGCCCAGAGACAGTGACTTAGCTTGTCCCCAGAAAGAGAAAGGAAGGACAGTATGAACAGGATTAATCTGCATTTGGCTGTTCAGCGTGCTAATTCACTTAAGTTGTGCCTGACTCTTTGCGACCCTATGGACTGTAGCCTGCCAGAATCCTCGGTCCATGGAATTCTCCAGGCAAGACTACTGGAGTGGGTCACCATACCCTCCTCCAGGGGATCTTCCTGACCCAGGGATGAAACTAGCATCTCTTAAGTCTCTTGCCTTCCAGGCAGGTTCTTTACCACTAGGGCCACCTGGGAATCCCTGGCTGTTAATAGAGAGGTGAAAATTAAAAGCACCAGCTCATGTTTAGGAGGCATCACTGCAAGGAAATTAATTGAAAAGGTAAATACACTGAAGACCCAGAAGCTTCTCCAAGTAAACTTGTGGAGAGGAAAAGAAACAAACACAATGAGCCCAGTGGCCTTGTTTTCCTCCAGCTAAGACTACCTTCTCAAATGTCACCCACTTGTCCTCAGTAGTGAGAACTCCAAACCTTGGCGGTTCCGTGGTTTTGCCACAAACTTTATTTTTGAGAAGCCAAGACCAGCAGAAAACCTAACTGCACATTTTCTTTCTTTCTTTCTTTCTTTTTCTTTTGAGAGAGAGAGGGTTGAACTCCCATCATAGAAATTTTCTGAGGACAAACAAGGTAATGTAGACTTGAAAATAGGTATTTAAAAAAATCAGAATATCCAGGATATTCAGCCTGAACTGCAGTTACATTTCAACAAACAAACACATAAAATAGAGAGTCTAACTATTGGGACCAACAAAAACATTAAGGGAACCCAAATGCATGACCTTAGGGGAAAACCCAAGGGCTACTTAAATAAGCCTCATTTTAATGAACCGTAGAATAGCTGATCGCTGATGCACCCTCATAACTGCATATTTATACCCCTGTCTGCTAGTAGAATAGGTGGCTGGGCTTTTGTTTTGCTTTATCCAAGTGGAATGCATTTCTCTAGGAGCACAGCATATCTCAGACCTGGGTCTGGATGGAGCCCAAGGAATGTGAGATCAGAGAGTGCCTGAAGTTACCAGATAATGGCCAACAGGCAATAAAGCTTTTGATTCTGTAAAATAAAGAATTGGACTAGATGAACTCTTAGGAGTCTTCCAGTTTGAACATTCTGTGATTCTATGATTCCACCCCACATTCCATATTCATTGACAAACGAGGAAAATCTGATCTGGACTAGTGGTTTCTGAGACCTCATGATTCCATAAAGGACCAGGAAAATGTGGTCATTCCAGACATATTTAATTTGTGTATATCTCATCATTGCTGAGCCCTTTCCAAACATTAAACTGGGACTAGGGTTCAGGGGCATTTGAAAAACATCACAGAAAGGTCCTGGCTATTTGGTTTCTGTTATATTAACCTAAGGGAGAAATAGTAAAGATTCTGCACCATTCTTAACAGGTGACTAAAATCCTGAAGACAACCATGAGATCTATACTTAAAGACTTTGAAAGAGGAGTCCTTGAGGGAAGAGCTTGGAAAGAGCTCAGAATGTTCAATCTAGAAGTTTTGTCAGACTAGATGAGATGTATGAAGAGAGTAATATGGAAACTTACAGTACCATATGTAAAATTGATAGCCAACAGAACTTGCTGTATGACTCAGGGAAATCAAATAGGGCAAGAGCTAGATAACAACCTAGAGGAGTGGGATGGGGACAGAAAATGAAGGAAGGTCCAAGAGGGAGCTGCCATATGTATACCTATGACTCATTGATATTGATATTTGGCAGAAAATAACAAAATTTTGTAAAGCAAGTATCCTTCAATTAAAAAAAAAGGACCTTAAAAAATGAAATGTATTCCAATAACAAAAGCAAAGAAATTATATATCTACTTTTTAAAAATTAAGATTTAATTTACATCCAGAAAATTTACCCATTGTAGTTGAAATTCTTTAAATTGACAAACACACATGATTGTGCATCACAACCACCATTATCAAGTTAAAGAACAGTTCCATCATCCAAAAGAATTCTCCCTTGTCTCTTTGTTGTCAATCCCTCCCTCACTGTCCAGCCATTGGCAACAACCTATCTATTCTTCTCTTATGGTTTTTGCCTTTGAAAGAATGTCATACACATGAAATTGCATAGAAGTCAACCTAATGAGCCTGGTTCATTTCACTAGCACAATAAATATAAGCTTTATCCATGTCACACATGTATCCATAGTCTATTCTTTTTTGTTGCTGTGTAGTATTCCACTGCATGGTTAGACCACAGTTGAGAACCATTTGGATTGTTTTCAGTTATTGACAATTACAAATAAAGTCACTATAAACATTCCCATACAAGTTTTTGTGTAATGTAGGGTTTAACTTCTCAAGAATAAGTACTTAGGGAATGAGATTGCTAGGTCAATACACTGAGTGTATGTTTAACTTTATCAGAAATTGCCACACTGTTTCCCATAGTGGCTGAACCACTTGGCATTTCCATCAGCTTTGTTCTAGAGTTCAAGTGTCTCTACAATCTTGCCCACTCTTGGTAAGATCAGTGTTTTTCTTTAAGAATTTCTAATAAATGGGCAGTGATATCTCATGTGGTTTCAATTTGAATTGCCCTAGTGACTAATGATGTTGAACATAATTTCATATGCTTATTTGCCATCCATATATTTCTTTGGTGAACTAACTGTTCATATCTTTTGCCCAATTTTAACTGGGTTATTTCCTTATTGTTGCTTTCCATTATTATTTTATATTCTGGATATAAGTCCTTTATCAGATATGTATGTGACTTGAAACTATTTTCCCCCAGCTTGCCTTTTCATTATCCTAACAGTGAATTTTGAAGAGTGGTAGGGCTGCTTTTGAAGCCCACAATTAATGGCTGAGAGATCAAACAGAAATGGTAAAAGCTCATAACTCTTATTTGACCCCCATTTTCTCTGCTGAAAATGCTCCCTAGAATGAATATCAATGCCACAAACACTAGCAGAAGAGGGTTGAAACATCCAATGTTTTAATAAATTTTAATAGAATATCTTGTTCTCTAAACAAGAACCCATGATTCTGTTAGAGGGAATGCAAATATGAGGTGTGCCAGTGAGAAAACGGGAAGACTAGCAGAGGAGCCAGAGCACTGCAGACCCACCGAATGTCTTAGTTCCAAAACAGAGGAGGAGATGGAAATAGCACCTAGCAAAGGACATTCAACACACAGCAGTGCTGACAAGCCCCCAGCATAGGGAGATATGGTGAGCACACAGACAATTCACAGTTTCTGCTTGGAGTTGGCATGAGTTCACTAATAGTTCACATCAAATCAACCTACTTTTTCTACTCTCAGACCAAAAACACATAGTAGGTACAGAACATATGACGTCTACATATTACAAAGTATTCTTTAAATAGCTTAGTTGATAATGTGGGAAAATGGGGATGAGATGGTCCTTCATTAGTTACATTTGCAGATTTTGAAGAAATCCATGCAATGGGTCAATGGAAAGCTAGAGAGAGCTTGCCTTGGTTCTCTCACCCCAAATAATTTTATCAATGATTCACACAAAAATATGGGAGGTAAGCATTCTAAATTTGTAGAAAGCTGGAAATGATTATAAATCCATGAGTGATTATGATTTAGGAACCAATAAAGACTAAAAACATCTTTCCAAGTCAGGCTGAATATAATGAGTTTTAAAGGAGATAAATTTAAAGGCCTGAACTGAAGTCCAAAACCAATTTGAGTTTTGGGTAGTGAAGGATACAGGGCTTAGTGCAAAGAGGTAGTAAGAACATGACTTATGGCTTAAGTCAACAGTAAGCCTCATATGAGTCAACAGGAAGTATGATGTTCAAAATTCTTAACATGCAAGCTTGAGAGATACTGATGGAAGTTTATCATTTTAGAATGAGCACAGCTGATGGTTCTACTGGGGGCACACCTGGAGTTTGTGTCCAGTCTAAGGCATTACCCACCTCCCCTGTCCTCTAAGCAAGACTACAAACTGGAATATGTTCGAAGAGCAGTAGTTATTCATTCATATGATGTAAGCAATGACCAGGAAAATGGGAAATGCTGGACATGTGAGGGAAGAAATAAAGACTTTGTGAATTTATAGTTGCTGACATAAAATAGTGAAAGGTTTGCAAGTAACTGAGGAAACAGAATTGCTCAAAATAACCCCAAAGGGGTTATAACCCCAGAACTAAGACCAAAGGGAGAAAAGTCCAAGTAGGAGAAAACTTTCTGAGTTGCTGCTCAAATATGGAGTGCTTGTTTTGAAAGTTAGTGATTATTTTTTTTTAAAAGGAGGCATTCAAGAATAAACCAGATTATCTCTAGGAACAGATGTATATAAAGGAGATCACAAAATGCAACAAGTAGATACATAAAATAACTATGAAGGTCTTATCTGACTTAATGAGTATGTGTGTCAATGATCATATGATCCTTGTTTGAGTGCTTACTTTTTTGAAACTTGGGGAAAGGGGGAAAATTAACAAATATGTGGAAGGAACTGGGACTCAGTGCTACAAAAGAATATTTGGAATCAATTTGGAAATGTTTCCAAGAAGTTGCATTTGGACTTTTGGTTGCTTTTGAATTTTGTTTCAAACTGAAAATTAGATTTTAAGAGTTTATGAGTTGCAGAGATATTAAATTTTTTACATGATTTCTTCTACTTGACATTCCTAAGAAATCATAAGCAACTGAAAGAACAGTAATAAACAAATACAATGTTAAATAGGGCAAGAATTTTTTCATTAGATATAGTGGAGCCATCTAGAGTTTTGGCAAAATTAAAAAAGAGAAAATAAACATGTGTAAGGGGGGGAAGTGTACTTCATAGCAGGGCTCAATATTGATCAATATAGTAATAATTCTCCAGAAATAATCAGTGGGGAACTAAGATTAACAAGAATTGTCATAAATGGTGTAATGGACTGCATACAACAAAAGATAATAAGCTAAAATCACAAAGAAAAATTATAGGGATACATATGATCAACAGAAACATTCATGGCAGGGAAACTGAAAACCACCAAAATCCTGTCAATATAGTTAATCATGTGCCTTCTCCAAAAAAGCGTCAGCACTACATTCTTCCAGGAAATCAGCCCAGAATCAAGCTGCTCTGAGTCCATAGAGTTCAACTGGTTAAATGGCTAAAAGCAATCAATTCAGAAGCTGAAAAGTTCACCTGTTCTGGGGGTGGAAAACGACAGTGACAGACCCAAAGAAAAAATAATAATGAACTGAATTAAGATTTTCTAGACTTTTCCTATGCTTCTTGGCAACACATTCAACACCATTTAGCATACCATGCTGTGGGATGTATAAAACACATATACATATTATGCATGTGTATCCTTACATGTACAAAGACTTATTTTCCTGTTAATCATATTTCTTTTACTTTCAACGTGCAAATATACATTGGGAATAAAAATGTAAAATTTTCATATCTATATGTAGAGCTCAAGCAGGGAGAAAATCTCATTCATGAGTTTTAAAAGTATAAGTAATACCATGACTAGGATTGTGTAGTCATATGGGCTCTGTCTTTACAGCTCAACTAAATATTCTAGTATTCCTTTGGGGGAATACGTTTTTGGTTGTAATGAAAGTTTGACACCCAGGAAAAGGAGGTGATTGTGACAATGGTATTTCTTTGATATATATATATATATATCTACATATATATGTAGACCCCTACCACCCAAGTGTCTTCATATTAGAAATGTTATCATTATTTTTGGTTAAACATAGTATTTCTCCTATAAATTTATTTAACAACCAGAGTTCCCAGAAAATAAGTAAACAATTCAGTTCTCTGAATTCTAATGAGTTTGTCTACATCTTTCCTTCCCAGCACAAGAACAGAAGAGAAATGGAGGAATCTTAAATAGACATGACGGTGGTCAAGAAGAAGAAGTGAAGGGGCCAGGAAAGAAAGGGTACAAGAAAGTGAAGTCATAGGTCATGTATCTCACAAACTCCACTTTTCTTTCCACCTTTGCTTCAGTAAACTCCAGCTTTCATAATGATCACTCCCAAAGCATAATAGCTTACCAAGTGGCTCAGTGGTAAAACAAACAAACAAAACAAACCACCTGCCAATGCAGGAGACATAGGTTTGATCTCTGGGTCAGGAAGATCTCCTGGATAAGGAAATGGCAACCCACTCCTGTATTCTTGCCTGGGAAATCCCATGGGCAGAAAAGCCTGGTGGACTACAGCCCATGGGGTTACAAAAGAGTGGGATATGACTTAGCAACTATCAACAACAACAACAAACACATAATAATTAGCAAAACACAGCTTGGTAGAGCTGATTTTACGTTAGCAGTGATCAAAGTAAGTTTTGTCAAAACCATTAAAAAATGACTTGATCTCCTCCTTTCAGGTTATCCTCAGGAGAATACTAAAAAAAAACCCTCACTGCTGTTGATCAATTCATTTGCTTTTTTTTTCTTTTTAATTTTCTTTACTTTATTGTGTTGGTTTTGCCATACAATGACATGAAACCACCCTGGGTTTACATATGCTCCCCCTCCAGAACCCCCCTCCCTCTTCCCTCCCGACTCCCCGACCCTGGGACATCTCGGTGCATCAGCCCCGAGCATCAATCCTGGGCTGGCGATTGATTTCACATATGATAATTAACATGTTTCAATGCCATTCTCCCATATCATCCCACCCTTGCCCTCTTCCACAGAGTCCATGAGTCTGTTCTATACATCTGCATTCCTTTTGCTGTCTCGCATGCAGGGTTCTCGTTACCACCTTTCTAAATTCCATATATATGCATTAGTATACTGTATTGTTGTTTTTCCTTCTGGCTTACTTCACTCTGGATAATAGGCTCCAGTTCCGTCCACCTGAGTAGAACTGATTCAAATGAATTTTTTTTTTAATGCTGAGTAATATTCCACTGTGTATATGTACCACAGCTTTCTTATCCATTCGTCAGTTGATGGGCATTTGCTTTTAAAGAAAATCCTGTAAACTGCCTTTCCATCAACACATGCCTGCTACATTATAGATGTGACTCCATGTGGCTTTGCATAAAAGTGTCTCATAAATACCACCTCCTCCATGAAGCCTTCTCTGAGTTCACAACACTACTCTCCCATCATCACACCTTCATGCTCTTTTAGGGCTTTGTCAGCCCTCTCTTAGCACTTCCTTCATTCAAATGACTCATTCAAATTCATCATCCCAGCTAGATAGCAAACTCTTTCACATGCCCAGCATCTAGGTTAATACTTGGCACAAAGACATTTGATAACACTTTGATACATGAATGATCAAACACCAAAAGATAAGTGTATGTTCCTTGACTACTACTTTAAACTATGAGCTCCCTGACAAAAACATTTAATTATAGGACAAGGTTGCCCAATGATGACACTTTCCTCCAAGTGTCTCCTTTTGGATTACCCAAAATTATTTCTCTTTCATAAACTTAGAAAATTTTCAGTCTGTTACCTAACCTTTCATAAATAGTAGGTTGGTGATCCTGTACCACCAGGAAGATAGATTAGATGACTTATTGGAATTTTCTGGCTTCACAGCACCATTTCAGAAACATTAACAAGTAAATATTATACTAACTGGCAATTCAGACAGCAGTTATAATTTTAGTCTTCTTTGTCATCACTGCCTTCATTTCATTCTTATGAAAATATCCATGTGTTTTGGGAGGTCTCAGGGAAATGAACCAAACCTATTTAGCTAGAACAACTCAATCCTCCTTTCTTTCAAGTCCACGTCCTTTTTGTCTGTGGACCAATGTAGAAACCATTTCCCTCCTGCAAAGGAGCCTGCCTTTGCCAAGCCAAACAGCAGGCACAAAGGCAAATGGAGCGGGTGCCCTGGCTCAGCCTCTGGGCCCTACCTTTGAGGACTGGCAACAGGCGTCTTCTCCCTCCTTCCAGCACCTTCCACATGATGCTCACTGACCTCCAGTGGCAGTTCCAAGTTCTTTCACAAGTACTCATGGAGGCCAGTTGGATTTCTCTTGAACAGTTTAAATTTCTCCACCTACCTAGTCAAGAATAAATTCAGAAGTTATGCAAGTTCTAGAATCAATGGCTTCTTTTTATACAGTCGCTGACTGAAATACCAAAAACGTTAAGCACCAGTGAATTTCAATGTTTGCTTTCAGATACCATTGGATATTTTAAGCATTAATACTTAAATACTGAAATACATGTGCAGTAGTCTGGATATACACTACACCTTTTGCTATAATCTCTAACTCACCTCATCTTTCTCTAGAACCCTGATTAAAGTACAGGGGAAAAAAAACAACAACTTCTTTTCCAAATTAAAATCATTTCCTTTGGGTTAATTCAGACAACTGTTAAGTTTCTCACTTTTATTTAGTGAGAACCAACACCCAACCCTGCTCCACCTCCCAAAGGTGTCATCTAGGTGCAGGGGAGGCTGACATATCTACATGTCCTTTATTGCTCTTTTCTTCCCTCTGTAGTATATTGTGCTTGATCTGGTCTTCTTCCTAGAAACCCATCTATGACATCTGTTGAGATGAACGCACCCCCTGGCATGGCACCACTTTAACTTCTGCTGATTCCTTGTCCTGATTTAGTGCTTAGATGTCTCCTCCCAAAGGCACACAGATATATTTAAATCCCCTAAAACCACACCCAGTCTATAGGTTATGAATATATCAAATCTAGCCTATCTGCCTTGACAGGCAGTCCTTACATGGTTGGCACCATGATGCTCCAGTACATGCAGGAAGAAACAGATTATCTAAAGGGCTACCTTCAGTATTCTTTGTCTGGGAAGCAAGAAGCAAGCCCTCTACATTGGGAGTTTCCCTAAACTATCTCACCGAAGAAACCAGAATTGAAAGAGACACGTGTACCCCAATGTTCATCGCCGCATTGTTTACAACAGCCAGGACATGGAAGCAACCTAGATGCTCATCAACTGACGAATGGGTAAGAAAGCTGTGGTACATATACACAACGGAATATTACTCAGCATTAAAAAAAAATTCATTTGAATCAGTTCTACTCAGGTGGACGGAACTGGAGCCTATTATCCAGAGTGAAGTAAGCCAGAAGGAAAAACAACAATACAGTATACTAACCCATATATATGGAATTTAGAAAGATGGCAGCGAGAACCCTGCATGTGAGACAGCAAAAGGAATGCAGACGTATAGAACAGACTCATGGACTCTGTGGATGAGGGCAAGGGTGGGGTGATATGGGAGAATGGCATTGAAACATGTTAATTAACATATGTGAAATCAATCGCCAGCCCAGGATTGATGCTCGGGGCTGGTGCACAGAGATTTCCCAGGGGGAGGGAATCGGGAGGGAGGAGGGAGGGGGGTTCTGGAGGGGGAGCATATGTAAACCCAGGGTGGTTTCATGTCATTGTATGGCAAAACCAATAAAGAAAAAAAAAAAAAAACAGAAAAGAAAAGAAAGACCAAAAAAATAAATAAATGAACTATCTCAATGTTTCTGCTTCTCACTTCCATTTCTTGGGATTTTCTCCAAGAGAGGAAAATGAGGACAATAACATCTGACTTCTTGTTTCTCTTCCTCCTACCTTCCTGTCTCTGTGGGGAGGCCAAACAAAAGAAAACACAAAAACAAAAAACTAAGTACCTTGATGGGAACTATCCTTGCAACAGATTCCAACATTTCTATACAATGACTTATAATAAAACCCTATTGAAGTGTGCCAGGTTTGGGTTTTGATATTAATATTTCTAGTGAGGGAGAGTTAGAAATTTAATAAATCCTCTTCCTTCCCAAGAAAACAAGGTTTCAAAACCATTGTATTACTATGGACTCAAAAAGCATTTTTGAGGCTCATTCCCAGGACAAAAAACAGCAACACAACAACAATAACAACAAAACTTTATAGCTAATCTTAACAACAGGAAGCCTTCAGGAAAATGTGATTTTAAAAAGATTGAAAAGCACAACTGTTATATATTTTCAAAATATTGATTCACTTTCAGATTTTTTTTGATAATATGAGAAATATCAAAAGTATTATACTAAATCACACTGTCCCTACAATATGGTTTATTCTAGACAGTTGATACAGGGAAATGAAACAAAGAATGGCATGACAAACTCCAAGTAAATATAAACAATTTCCCTGTAAGCATTTGTATGTGATGTTTCAAAGTAAAAATTTGCAGCTTATAAAACAAACTCAACCGACATATGTAGAGCCTGCTACATGCAATGCACTGGAGACCAAGTAACGAATAAAGATCACAATCATACTCATTTTCATTTTCTTGCCTGTTTTATGATGATACTATTCCCTTATCCCTTTTTCCTCTTTCTCTGTGGTTTATCTTTTTAAATGGGGTATAGCTGCTTGGTTGTTTTCTGCTGTACAACAAAGTGATCAGCTATATGTATACATATATCCTCACCCTCCCCCCATCTGTCTATCTCATACACATATATCCATACAAACATTTATCTATATCCTATACTAACAGCAAGGCAATGATAATAGATAATACTTTGCTTTTTTCTAATTCTTATGATAGAACATTGTGACAAGAAAAGGAAGTATTTGTAATCTCATATATACTATAGCTAATAACACTGAGATTTAATAAGATTAGGTAACCTGCCCAAAGTCACTCAATTAATAAGTTATAGATTAAGACTTAAATCTACGTCCTTTGACACTGAGTTGGCAACTTCTTTCATGCACCATTTTACCTCTTCTTGTTACTAGAATTTCTCCAAGTAATGGTCTTAGTTTACCCTCAGTGGGCCAGGGAACATGTGGTTCAGAACTCTGGGTATGGAAGCCTAAAGGGACAAAAGCTAGATAACTTATTCTAGTATATTCTATGTATACTGCTGCCTACCAAATTTGACACTTGTTCCCTGGTATTCTATTTTATACTAATAAAACTGTAGCTTAGTTGGGCACCTGCCTCCCCATCCCCCCTTTCCACAGCAGCATATGAAAGTGAAGGCCATCTATTCATGGACCATGCAGATCAGGACAAGCCTAAGGATGGTGGACCAACAGGATAGGAGAGTCCTGGAGCCTGATTCTCTGTAATCATCCTGCCCATCTGAATGACTTAACCCTAGACTATTAATAAACTAAGAAAGAAATTTTAATCTTATTTAAGCCACTTTTATTGTTGCTCTCTCCTAGACCAGCAGAACTTGTACTTTAACACGTTTATCTTCCTAAATCACTCTTTAGCATATGTTCATATTTGGAAACCACAGACAGTTTTCCACTGTCAACAGAGTGATTTCCAAGCTTGACAGTCAAGGGCTTTCACAACCAGGTCCCCACCCACCTTCCCCTCAGTATTTCTACCACTTCATTTTCCTCCAGCCAGATTGATGCACAGTTTCTTGCACATGCCTCCCTTACCCCTCCTCCCCAAAGATTCTCTCCAATGATCCCTAATTTCTAAAACCCTCTCTATTCTTTCAGTGCACAGCATACAGCCCACCTTTGATTCCACAGGACTGCACTGTATGCCCAGAAATTGTGTGATAAAGATTCTTTTGATGAAAAAGAGAAGGCAGAAGAGGCACTTAGAGGGAGGAAAAAGAAAAGGAGAAGATAAGAAAGAATAAGGTGAAAAGAATGTAAAATGGGTGATTATTGTGTGTTGTTAGTGTCCTTAATGACAGGCAATGGGTTCAAAAAAGACACTGTAAAGCTTTGAAAGCATGAAAGGAAGCCCTGTGGCCATAAGCATGTCTTGTATCATTCATGAACTTTCTCTTTGTTTATTATTTATTCCTTGGGAAAGCAATTAGGCAAATAAGAAACATTAAGAATTTGGTTTCCACTCATTTACTGAGCTATTTTCTCCTCCTGTAGAGTAATCTGAATAAACCACAAATTAATTTTCTCTTCATGATGCCAAAATGTCTTAGAGCAGTTTAGGATATTCAGAGCAGCTATTTGAAACTGTATTTATTTTTCAAGGCAATCTTATTGAAAGCAAAAATCCAAGCATGTTGGTATATTAAAAAGAAATGCCATTCTGTTTTCACTTAGGACTTCGTCTGTTGTTTTCCCCAAGCTGTGTTTTATGTCTTTCCCTAAGTATATTAAATTAGCTCCCTTTTCAGTAAAACTTTATCTGGAATTTTGAAAAAGGTAAGGTAGGGAGAATTAGCAAGAGTGCTGTGAAAAAGTGTCAGTTCATTTAAAAGAAGATCATATAAGGTTAAGTAAATGTCATTAACCTCAATGACAGTATAAATAAGACTGAACCCCTGGAATTTTTCTTCTGAGTTCAGGTTTCCATGTCTTCATCCCAACTTGTATTTCTTAATAGTCCAATATTCTTGATGAGTGTAGCCTAATGGTGATTACTATATTAAGCAATGTTTCCTCTAGTATTCCACAGGAGCAAAAAGTACTGAGAGTGAAAGCTGTGCAGTGGTGTCCAAGTCTTTGTGACCCCATGGACTATAGAGTCCATGGAATTCTCCAGGCCAGAATACTGGAGTGTGTAGCCTTTCCCTTCTCCAGGGGATCTTCCCAACCCAGGGGTCAAATCCAAGTCTCCCACATTGTGAGTGGATTTTTTTACCAGCTGAGCCACAAGGGAAGCCCAAGAATACCGGAATGGGTAGCCTATCCCTTCTCCAGGGGATCTTCACAACCCAGGAATTGAACCAGGATTGCCTGCATTGCAGGCGGATTCTTAACAAACTGAGTTATCTGGAAAGTACTGTCTGTCCTTAAACACAAAGAACAGGGTTTCCTCTGTCAAACACTGGATCCAAAGCACCCACTTGTGCATCTTATTGGTACCAGACATAGCCTGAGGTTAAATTTAGCCTGAAGATATTAAAAGCCAGCTTGTGAGAGGGGCAGGGTGAGCTTCTTGCTTTCAGTGGCTAGAAAAAGGGCAAGCCCTTTGGAAAACACAACCTACATGCTTTGCTGTGTACATAACAAAGTCTGTCTCAATACTGTTAAACTGGGTTATTTGCATTCCACCCAAATACAATATCATTAAAAGCAGATTCAAGTCTGCTTTGGATTTATATTTTCCAGCCCCCCTACATTGTTCCATGACTTAGTAAGATAAAATCAGAGGTACAAATAATGGACACTGTCTTCTTTACAAGATTAAAACTTGACTCATGATTTAACACCAACAACTCCTGAAATGATTCACAAGTTACTTTTAGAATAACAGTACACTTGTATCACATTTTATACTTCGTATTCATTATTTCATAGCGTGCTATTTCTGTGTGACTGTCTTGTCAAATTTTGGAAAGTGTGTCATTTCATGTGGCCAATATTTGTATTTAATACATATTTAATTCAACAAGCACTAACTGAACATCTACTGTCTTCCATGCCCATGTCACACTCTAAACATATTTACTAAAATAAGCCAAAATGTTTTTTTCATCACAACCTTAGACAAATGGGTCCATTATATCACAAGTCTCATGTCTGTCACCTTAATAAACTATACTTCCCTATTTGGCATTTTCAGTAAAAGAAAGGAGGTTAAGAATATAGCTAAATCTAGCAAGCTTTGGATGACTAAGATTTTCTTTGGATTTGGCTTTATAAACCGGGGTAAGCTTGGAAGTATTTTCTCCTTGAAGTAGTTGCCCATTTTCAATCACCAAATATGTTATAGACGAGCTCTGATGTCATGTTCCATGTAGATTTGCAAAAAGGAATAAACAGCACTGTTTTCTTTCACTCGAAGAGTATTCTTCCCTCGTACTTGGATCTGCATTAATGTGGGGACGGTTCCCACAGCCAGAAGCTATCCTTATGTGCCCTCAGCTTTTATAACTACTTGCTGCCCACTCTTCTTGTTTCATAGTCACGCCTTAAGGTCTTTTAGCCAATTTTTGTCTCCCAGTTGACTCTTTCCCTGGAATACACCCTAGTCTCATCTTTTTCTCCTAGATAATCTGTTCTTCTCCATAGACAGTATGTCCAAACAACTCCAATTTGTATTCCATGACTTTTCCAACAACCCACACACCCTCTTAAATGGATGTTTTATTCATATAATCATGATGCTTTTGTTTCCATCGGATTCTCTGTATTGGAGACTTTAGAGTGTAGTGCCCTGGTTTTAAAATCATAGGCTTAAGAGCTAAGATGTACTGGATGCTTGTATTGTGCTAGGAGTCGTGAGAGAACTCTTTAGGCTCCCTGACAATTTGAGGAGGTCCCTATTAATCTCATAATATGGATGAGGAAACATCCTCAGTCAGTTAAATGACTTGCTCTAATGGCTTGCTCATGGTGGAACAAATGTAGCCTTTAGCTACATTTCAGCATCATTCATGGTGCAGTCAGGAGGCCAATGTCTGTATCTGGTAATTCAAGAGGGGGTTAATCATGGGGTATTTGTCACAAAGTTGTGAGAAGAGCCCAAAAGAGTAAACATGGGAGGAGAGGCAACCAGGACTTTCCAACTACAAGAGGCTGCTGTCATCCCCAGAATTGGTTGGACCAAGGAGGGAATGATGTAACCAGAGTTCAGGAACTGAAGACATGGTAGAAGCTAGAAGCCAGTTGGCTCAGTCACTATAATTTAGGGTCATAGAAGAACAAGCTGTCGAGCAGGAGCTTCAGCTTCACAAGGGACAGTCACTACTAAAGACTTCCCTGGATCAGAGGGGTGAACATAAATGCCCTGGATTATTCCTTCCTCTATCCCCAATGTCTCCTACCATACCTCCCAGTTCCACTAATGGGGAGATACTGACTGCTGAAGAAGTCTTAGAAATAACAAGAATAACTTCTCTGCGGCACAAAGGGAGCAGAGGCAAGACAGGAAATGGCTTTGATAATAAACAGGCAACAGTCTAGCCAACTCCAGAGTCCATGCTGACTTCACTAGGACATGACTGCTGTCTTCCTTTATTTGCATCCAGTATTGAGAGTTGGACCATAGAGAAGGCTAAGCGCCAAAGAATTGATGCTGTCAAATTGTGGCGCTGGAGAAGACTCTTGAGAGTCCTTGGGCTTCAAGGAGATCAAACAAGTTAATTCTTAAGGAAACCAACCTTGAATATATAGTGGAAAGATTGTTGCTGAAGTTGAACTCCACCTGATTTGAAGAGCCAACTCATAGGAAAAGACCCTGATGCTGAGAAAGATAGAAGGACAAAGGAAAAGGATGACATTCAAAGGATAAGATGGTTGGATAGCATCACTGACTCAATGGGCATGAATTTGAGCAAACTCAGGGAGATAGTGGGGAACAGAGGGGCCTGGTGTGCTATAGTCTATGGAGTCCCAAAGGGTTAGACATAACTTAACTGCTGAACAACAACAATTGATCACCTTGGTGCAGCCTGTGGCTGTAATACACAAGTTATCCACAGGTCAACTGAATGATGTCTTTTCTTCATCCTAAGCATTGCCAATCACCTCACGCAGTGACTAGAACACAATAGGCATTTGGTGATTATTGGTCTTTCATTCTCTCTCAAATATTGACTAAGCCAAACAAATTATCCATAAGGGTGTAAAAATAAACCTAAGACATTCACCTCAATTAACTACATATCAAGAAGAGACATGGTTCTTTCCCATGATTCAAGGAAGGTAAGAGAACAGCATAACTTTTCTATTTTGGCCTTTAGGTGACATTATGTCATGAACTTCATTGCTTAGTGGTTCAATGGCTCAGGTGACCAGTTCACCACACAAGCCAAAAAGCTGTCTAGGTAGCCTGGGAGTCCTTAGGAGAGCTGTTGTCCCTCTCTTGTCTTTTTGAAAATGCCAATGCCACTTCAACACTGTTGAAAAGTCTTGCTCAGCCTCTTCATTACACCAGTGATATTATTTTTGGAATTCATTATTTCTCAAGTGTCCTCTATTTGATCTATTTCACATTCACAAGGAATATGAAATCCAAAACCCAGCACAGACTAAACTATACTCATTACTTGATCTTAAAAGTAATTCCCTATCATATGGAAGAGAGAACATTTGAGGAAAATGTCAATGGGTCTGGAGCATCAGAGTGACAAAGCACCCATCACTGGATGCTCACCCAAACATATTTAATCCCCCTCATTATAAAAATTACATGAGAAATTTCATAAGAACCATCTTACTAACAGAATTCTAGGTATTTCCTGTTCCCAAGGGCAGAGAAATACTGCAAAATCAACATTTTTTAATGACATTTCAGTACTGTCTCTCTTGGCTGAATACAGAAAAAGCAAGAAACATATAAAAACACAAAGAAAAAAAAAGTTAATTAAACATTTTGAGCCCTCCAATAGTTGCTTTTTATGTGAAGCATTTAATCCAGTTTGTATAACCCAAACAAGTGTGCCCATCCTTGGTGACAACAACATGAAAAAATTAAAATACATCTACTTCTTCTATGTTTATTTCTTCCTTGATTACTAAAATGAGAAATAATTATTATTTCAATGTGACTTTTGAGTACAACTTGATTGAACTGTTTGTCTATTTGTATATTTTAGAATAAAATTGTATCTGCTACTAGTCATTTGGAATAGTCTTAGATAAGCTCATTTGAACTGATGGCAAATTCTAATGTTTATTAAAGTCTGTGAAATAAATTCCTGTTGAATACGATATTTTTGTCTGAAAGCTGAGTATCAAGCCAGCATAAACTTCAACTCTTCTGGCAGGAAAGTAAAGAATTTCTCTCAATTTCAGACCACCCCTCCTCCAAACCCCACCCCATAACACACACGTATTTTCCTCCATTGTATTACCCAGAAGATTTACTATAGGAAGAGTGAACTGACTTGGTCTCTGCTCTCAGGTCAATTCTTCTCCTCACCCCTAGGCTGCTCTGAAACAAGGAGGTGCTGCCCCCTGCAGGCTGCATTCCCAGAGTTCTCAGCTGCCTTTCTGGCTTCAGCCAAGCAGAAGGAACAGGTAGAGAAATTGGAAAGCAGGAGAAAAGGAAAAGCCTGGACGTTTCTACTCCAGTCTACATCTCCTGCACAGCTTCATGGAAGGAAATGCAAGATGCAGTTCAAAGTTCAACTGTATGACCCCAACCTCTGAGATCCCATAAAAATTGTATCGAACCATTTAAATGTACCAAATCAACGTGTTAGACACCTTAAACTTACACAGGTTATATGTTAACAGTATCTCAATTTTTCTAAAAAATACCCTTGTCTCTTGTTTTATGGTTTCCTTTGTTGCTAGTCTCTGGGTTGCCACTCCATCTCTTATTTGGTTTCTCCAAACTTCTATCATATACATATGCTGTGCTGTGCTGTGCTTAGTCTCTCAGTTGTGTCTGACTCTTCGCAATCCCATGGACTGCAGCCCACCAGGTTCCTCTGTCCATGAGACTCTCCAGGAAAGAATACTAGAATGGGTTGCCATGCCCTCATCCAGGGAATCTTCTCAACCCAGGGATCAAACTCAGGTCTCCCACATTGCAGGCAGATTCTTTACCAGTGAGCCACCAAGGAAGCCCAAGAATACTGGAGTAGGTACACTATCCCTTCTTCAGGGGAATTCCCATCCCAGGAATTGAACCGTGGTCTCCTGCATTGCAGTTGGATTGTTTACCAGCTGAGCAACCAGGGAAGCCTCCATATATGTGTGTATATATATATATACACACACACATACATATATATGTATGTATGTATATGAAGCCCCTATATATATACATATATATGTATAGGAAGCCCCTATGTATATGTGTGTGTATATATATATGAATGAATGTATGTATATGTATATTTGTGTTTGTGTATATACATATATATATATACACACACATAACCAATTTTATATTGTTTATATATATAAAACCAAGTCTCTTTATTCAATTCCAACTTTTTAAAAGGCTTTGAGTGGTTTCTATAGTTTAAATCAAAGCTGACAAGAATTATAACCCACTGTGCTCTATAACCCCTCACAGAAGCTTCATAGAAACCAAAACCCTGAGAAGAAGTAAGGAGAGAAGAGAGGAGAGGAGGGGACAGAAAAGTGAGGAAAGGAAGGGAAGGTAAGAGAGAGGGGAGAATGAGGAAGAGAAAGGAGAGGAGGGGAAGGGGAGATCTCTCCCCACGTGCCTCCACAGACTTCAGTGTTGTTCTCTGTAGGGTTACTCTCTAGGCCTTCTTTTTCATCACTTACTCCAAAATGGAAGCAAGTTTGCCCAATACTGGCCATGATGCTCCCCACTTCCACTGCAGATTCTCTATGTATCGTCCTGTCATCAGAATGATCCAGGTGCCCCAGAACAGCAAAGACAGGTGGAATCCATGGCTGGCTGATCCACCTGAGGTTCTGTGTCTGAAGTTATTCCCTCTCTGACCCTCCTCATGGAGAAAATCTTGGAGTGGCTGAGAGGGGGAAGTTCAGTTGCTTAAAATCACAGCACGACATCCTGGGAAGCACATCCCCAGGCCTGGAGCAGCCTCCCTTCTGGCACTGCTAACACTCCAACAGGCCTGTCAAGGGAGCTGCCTCCAGAAGCCCCCAGGCTTTCTATCTGCAGGATACAAAATAGTCCCTCCCCAGCTCCGCACTTTCCCCTTGAGCTCCAAGGAAGCTCTGCCAGCCAGGATCTCCAAAGCTTGAACAGTCAGATCTTCAGGACTCACTCCACTGAGGACAGGAATTGCAAACAGTTCCCTGAATCAAAGGGGAGTGGATCCTGTCATCAACACCGCTTCCCCGTTGCCTTCCTCAACTCGACTTCATCTTTCTCCCACTTCAAAATGAAACCAAAATGACAAGGGATATCAATAAATGTAACAAGATCCTCAGCAGCAGTGAATAATTGAGGAGAAGAGGGAGGCTGTGGAAAGTTATGTAAGATCTAGTATTGGACTTCCATGTCTTTCTGGAAACTGAGAGAGATGAACTTGTACCTACATGTGGTAAATGCTAATATGGCTCTACATACAGAGGGCTGTGGGCCCACACCGAAGGGAGAAGCCAGGCCAGCTGAGGAGGCAGGAAGGCGAGGCCTCTATCCTCACCTCTGCTCCAGCAGACTAGTAGTAAACTCTGAGGGTTCACAGAAGATCAGCAAGTCTCATATTCACTTAAAAATCACATTTACTTTAGCCACAGGGATTAAAGGAATTCAATGACTCTTTCGTTTTTCTCAGTTTTCTTCTGGGGTTTTGTTGTCATTGTTTTTATGTGTGTTCATTTTTCATAAAAACTCAAGTTCTGGGGAGAAATTCTAAGTATTCTTTCTGGGAACAAATGCTCTTACTGCCAAAATTTCTTGCTGGGAGAAGTACTATAAAGTAGAAAATATCTGGGAAAAGAGAAGCTAATTCTGGATTCATGGGCTCAATAATTATTTTTAGATTGATACTTTACAAGGCTTTTGTGAAATGTTCTGATTTCCTTTTTCCTGGTAGGATTTTCCACTTTTTAAAAATGAAGACATCAATATTTGTAACTTTCTCCTGGCTGTCTTAATTAAATACAGTGAATACCCAGGCTTTAGTAAAGCCAACAGACCCTAGTTTTTGACTAGTTGCTTAATTGTGAGATTTAGCACTCACAGACTAGCAGCTGTACTTTGATTCAATGAATTCTTTTTTGTTATTACTATTCCCATTGATGCGGCAAAATTCCATTGAAGGCATAATCTTTAACAAACACATACCTAGAATGCTTTATTCCTTAGCTGCATGTACATTTAGCTTATGAGAAAGAATGATATTCATAGTAATGTGAGGAACTTCCGGAGGGGTCTCCATGAGCTGAGATTTCCATATTAGTCCTTTTTTGGGGGGGAAAAACAAGTCTAGGTTGCATACTTGAAATGTTTTCAATCGGCAGCTTCACATGCCAAGCTAAATCCGCTTTCTACTTCCCTGGTCAAATCTCTGAGATTTGTTGAAGGACAGTGGACTTTTTCAACTGCACAGCCCCTTGATGGAGTCAGATGTTCCTATCCTAAGCCCTAAGTCAGTTCACTTGTACAAAACTGGCTGCCTAAAACTTGGACAGCTTTCATTCAGGTGGTTTATGTGGGCTCAACTTCCATCATGCAGCTTGGATTGGGGTGTTTGAAAAATAGCAGGGTCTGCTCTGGGGCCATGAGTAAGTCCCTTCTTCCTGTGAAGACTCATACTATGAAAACTGTCATGAAAATTAAAGACAATAAATAAGCAATAAAACAGCTGTTATTATCATTAATCATAGTATTATGTTTCAAGTGGGAAAATAATTCTATCAGATAATGGCACAACTGAGAAACAAAATATGCAGGTGGGAATTTAAAGCAGACAATCTTGATGCTCAGGCTTCACCCAAGAACCAGCAGAAATTTTATGGCCATGTTTTGGGAAGTCTCTAGCCCTCCTTGGAAATGCAAGGCCACATTGTTGAAATGACACATTAAAAAGAGGTTTGAAATTAAAATACATATAAGATAGACAATCAACTAGGACCTGCTATACAGCACAGGGAACTATACTCAATACCTTGCAATAATCTATAATGAAAGAGAATGTAAAAAAAGCATATATGTTTATTTATGTATATATGTATAACTGAATCACTTTGCTGTACACCTGTAACTATGCAAAATTATAAATCAATTGCATTTCAATTAAAATGTTTTAAAGGCTCTGCATTTGAAGAAGGTAAGAATATCATGTAACTGTATACCTTCAGCCTCCAATCTGAACAAGTGCAAGAGCAGCTTTTCATCAAATAAGAGGAAAAAGAATCCCCTGTATTACTGATGGAGGGAGTGAAGGCTGGCTAGGGTGTGGAGAAAGTGTGGCAGGAAACACAGGGCAGCATCCACATTCCAGGTAGGTTAAAAAGCAGGGGTCAGGCTGCACAAGATCAATGATATTTTGGAAGGACTCATCTTGGCATTTACATTTTTTTTCATTTGTTCTGGCTGATTTTTAAGCCACTTTCCTGCTTTATTCTTAGTTATTTTGCTTCTTGATCTTAATGAGTATGTGTGTGAATTATCTACAGTGATACACATAGTTGTGAGCTGTGTATGTTAGAGAAGGATTATAAAGAGCAAAAAAGTGAGAACCTCTCTGACAACTCTGCACATCTTCAAATAGCTTTCCCAGGCACATGGCTCTGAACTCAGCTTAAACTCAATAAATGCTCTTGGAACCTCCACTGAAATTAAGACCCATACTGCCCTCCTCCCATCATTACAGTTTTTTTGAAAGGGGATTATAATATTTTCAAGTTTTGATGAAAGCTTCCCATTATTACAAATCAGTGTTTCTGGTGTAGATTAACAAGTGCTAGAATTATCCTTAACTCTCAGCACAGGTTCAGGTTTGAACTCTGTACAGCAGCTTACTATTTGGCAATAGAAATGACATCACTGAAAGAAATGACCACGGACCACAAACAAAACATCAAATTATGTTCCCGAGGCAGTTTCTGAATTTTCCAGTTTTAATGAGTCATTAATTCAATTAAGATTATTAAAACTGCAGAGGTTTCATTACTAACATGTAACCAAAAATTCATTGTCAAACCTACAGTTTCCTCCAGATGAATCTAAATCATGAAATTTCAAATGTGTGTGGGCTTTCTGCCATATGAAATAGGGTAGTAACTCGGTTAGTCTCTGTCATATGTTGGGGAAAGGAGGGAAATCAAGATAGAGATGAAAAAGCCATCTAAATGTCAAATTTGAAAATACATTGGCCAGAGTGAAAAGCATTCAGACAGAATAGATTTGCTATGTTGTAAAGCTCATTTCAATATGTCAAAGATCTGTAGATAAGTTCAGGGCTAAAAACTATGGATAGATTTTCAGGGTCAAGAAGTGCCTGTTTGTGCATACTTTGAGCCATAAAACCATACACTAATTACATTTAGATGACTTGAGGTTAATTGGAAAAAGAACTTGCTCGATCTGGAGTAAAACCAACAGGTTATTTGAAAAAGAAAAACAATGAACAAAACTGCTCCCACCGAGTCAACAGCCTCAAACATTTTCCCTAAACTTTCAGAAAGTCCTTAGACAGCAGTATCACCAAACAAATACCTATTTCCCTTTTTACGTAAATAGTTAAGCAAAATTCCAATTGACATAGGACTCAAATCTATCTCCTAGTAGGTAAGCCCAGGGATAACTGTACTATTAAATAAACAGCTTAGAAATGGGTTAATGAAGTGTGGCCCCTGGTCCACCAGTATCAGTACTGCCTGGGAACTAATTAGAAATACCAATTCTAGGGCCTCACTCTGAATCAACTGAATCAGAAGCTTTGAGGCAGACCCAGAATTTGTGTAATACTTTCCTACAGACATACACTTGGAGATTGCAAAGGAAGGGTGCTTCTACCTCCATTCTCTTCTCTGAAACTGGCTGAAAAGAACAATAAGGAACAAAAAGAAGGAAATTCCATTTTAAATGATAATACCAAATCAAAAACTATGAGGAATACAGTAAGTTTGGATTCAACTGAGCATAATAGATGCATACCTTAACAGACCTCAGGCAGGGCATGGAATTCCACAAAGGAAGTAGACACAGCCTTAAGGCGCCTGACCCATGATTTCTTATTTGAAACAGTAAGCTGTGGAGAGTGACAAGAAACACAAGACCACAAGAGGAATAAGATATAGAATAAAGGATATGGAATAAAACCACATCCGTGTTTGCAACTAGTAGGGTGGCAATATAGCAAAGAGGGATGATGGGTGATGGTTGGACGCTGTTAAAAACTGGTCAAGTATAGTTAATGAACACAAACTCCCAAAACACTGCTTCATTGCACAACATGCAAACTGAATGCGGATATCCCGGAGGGAAGTAAGCAAAATTCTAATCCCTGGAAGAAATTTTAGAAAGAGGACTGAGACAACATAAACATAATGAAACTAAGTGCTTCCCCCAGCTTACTTATCCAGCTTAATCCCCCAGCTCCTTCTCAGACTGGTGTTTAGCACACAGCTAGTCCTGAAAGAATGGCCCCATTTAAAGGTGAGAAAAAAATTTCAGAAAGGAACTGGCATAAAGCTAATACATACATAATTTAAGAAAAAAACAATTTTAAGTAAAAGAGGTACACAAAAATCACATGTAACAATTATAGAAAAACTAGATGACTTCCTCAAATACTTTTCCATGACATTAAAAAATTAAAGAAAATAGCCTTTTAAAAAAGAAAGTACTTAGAATAAAAGAGAATGGCTTAAAGAAGATAAGCCAATAGAAGGATATTATAAATGAGCTGGCAGATTCAGCAAGGAAACAATGATTTATTCAGATACAAAGACCACTTTAGAAGCAGAAATTTTCCTAATAGATACCACCAAAAATACAGACTGACTTAGGCAGGTCAATCTTAAGAAAATTAAGAAAAATAATTAAGAATAAAGAATTAAAACTCATTAGAGAAAATAATTTTAAAGAAATTAAAAAAGATATGTAAGACAAATAAGATCCCACAAGTACATAAAATAATGTTCTCTATGAAGAAAAGAAACCAAATTAGAATAAAATTAAAGTTGTATTAGAGGAAAAACATTTTCAGATTGTGTTTATAAAGAATAAAATTCTAATTTAGAGTAAAGAGTGCTAAATTAGCCTAAGAAAGGATTTCATGATGAGGAAATATATAGTCTATAATTAAGATCTATAATTCTGAATCTTTGACCACCAAATAATACTATCATCAAAATGCATAAGGCAAAAACTGAAAAAAAATATTAAAAAAGACATAAATGAATAGCAATTTAAAGACATAAAAATAATCCTTGACAGGTGATAAAAAAATAAGTACCAATATAGAAAAAAATACTATAATTAATAATGCAGATGTTATACATATACATGCATAAACACCAACAAGGTCTTCCCAGGTGGCACAATTGCTAAAGAATCTGCCTGTCTTCCTCTGTCCATGGAATTCTCCAGGCAAGAATAGTAGAGTGGGTAGCTATTCCCTGCTTCAGGGGATTTTCTGGACCCCAGGATTGAACCTGGGTCTCCTGCACTGCAGGCAGATTCTTTGCCTCTAAGCCACCAGGGAAGCCCCTGAGATCCTACAAATGTATATATTCAATACATTTGTATGAGCACTGAGAAAGTTATGGAATCATAATATTAAACAAGAATATGAATTTGGAATAACTGGGAATAAAGACAATAAAAACAAATCTTTAAGCACAAAAAAAAAAGAATCTGCCTGTCAGTGCAGGAGACACAGGAGTCACAGGTTGAACAGAGAAGCTTGGCAGGCTACAGACCGTGGGGTCGCAAAGAGTCAGACACAACTGAATGACTGAGCATACACGCATGCAAATATTAATAAAATTGAAGGAAGTAATTTTTAAGGAAACATGAAAAAGGTATTAAAGTTGGCAGTGTAATAGTCCCTAAAGAAAATCTCACAATTTCCCCAATGTGAAATAGCATAAGCAATGTTTTATAACCACAATGCATAATATTAGAAATATAAAATAAAAATTAATCTAAGTTGAATACCTTGAATGTATACAATGCTATATGTCAGTTATATCTCAACTAAAAAGAATAATAAATTAAGGCTGACACAAGCAGAAATGAAATATTTTCACAGTTAGGCAGGAAACTGATATAGACAGATCAGGAGACCGAGAACTTGAGGATTCTTGTTCCAATACCCAAGGCAAGGCTACCAGGTTAAAGCCTTTAGAAATAGCTTCAAAACAAAAATAAGGTTATAAATAATAACATTTATATATGAAATTAATTGCTATCTTATATACAAATAATAACTCCTTTGAAATATGAGTTAGGAAGTAGAAAATCTCATATTCAATAGTAATTTTGTCAGGGTCTAGCTAGCAAAATAGTGTTTTATCACACAATCAAATATAGAGAATAGAACAAATTGTGAAGGTATTAGAATAGCTGAAAGAGCAAACAATGATGCCTAAAAATCAGTAGTAGCACAAAGTAGCTAAGGTCCCCAGGCTGGAAGGACAAAGGGAGGGAATGATGTTCTGAGAGTCCCAGACCAGGGCCCCACAAGGACACTGAAACTCTGACAGGACTGCCAAGTGGAAGCTAGGACTAAGGAGATAGCTGGATCACCAGGATCAGAGGGGTGGAGCAGCTTCTTCCCTGCTCTTCCCCTTCATTATCTTTCCTATGCCTCCGATTGGCCAAACTTAAATGGAAGCCAACTGGCAGAGTTTACACGGAGTCCTACCCTGTGAATGCATATCCGGGGGAGGGAAAGAAATGGATCTGAAAGCAAATAGACAAAAGACAAAACAGAGTAACCAAAATATTTTTTTAAATTAAGAAAAAGGGAAAATTAGCTCCATTTCCCACACTGCACTTAAAGGCCTTTATAGGAAATATGTTTTAGGATGGAGAAGGAAATGGCAACCCACTCTAGTATTCTTGCCTGGAGAGTTCCATGAACAGAGGAGCCCGGTGGGCTACAGTCCACGGGGTCACAAAGAGTTGTACACGACTGAGTGACTAACACACATTATAGGCGATGCATATGTTTATTTCTTTTTAAATATGAAAAAGGCATATTATATAAGTCATTTTATAAATGATATATAATTTACAAAATGAGTTTCTTAGTTGCTTCATACCTGCAGCTCCTCTCCACAGAGGCCATTTAAGTTATTTTGTATATATTTGTAAAAATTATATATATATATATAAAAATATATTTAAATGCCCTCAAGCATAATATACATATTATTCTTCCTCTGGTTTCATTTTAGGCTGTATATTAGAAAGCCTGTCATAATTCATTTTTTAAAGTCTCCATTTGATGAAGAAATAAGCTGTTTCCAGGTTTTTGTTGTTATGGACAATATATTATAAAGGTGAAGGAATGCTGATAAAACTTCTTGGCTATTGTCTTTACATGTCTGGTATCTGAATTGATTCAGGAAGCATATGTTGAGCCAGGAGCAATATAGCTAAAAACAGAACCTCAGTGGGATACGAGATTTAAAATTGTCGCTGGAACACAGAGCTCATTTCATATATATCCCACTGTCAGTGTACTTGTGAGTTACACCCATATATATGGGAGTGTTTAAAGGGACATGCAGTACACGCATCTTTACCCCCAAGGCAACAGCACATACCAATATTTTATGCTTCCAAAACTAAATAAAACCTGATCCTCTGTTTTGGCCAGGCCAGTGCGCTTGCCTCTGAAAATTTTTCAGGTTTTGGAAATAGTTTGGTTGGATGAACTAGGACAAAGCCTTAATTTCTGTGGCCCTCGGTTTACTCATTATTAAAATGAGGGTATCTATCCTACTCTCAAAAAATTAAAAACTCTACTATTGTATTACAGTGCTTGCTGTTATATTTTCAAAAGCAAAGAACAATGACAACAAATAAATACTCCTTAAAAAAAATAAGTTTCAGAGTTAAAGGGAAGAAATCTTGGGAACACATTCTTTAATATTTCAGGATTTTTACATTGGTCTCTTTCTGTAATCCCTTTATTCTTCCTTTGATCCTTATGAAGCACTGTAGGGTCTTTAAATACCCTCCCAGCAAAGAAACTAAAAGAATAAAATATTGGACACAGGGCATGAGGCTGAATCTGTTGGATAATACCAAAATTTGGTTTTTGGTTTTTTTTAACTTTTCAAATTTTATATTGGAGTATAGTTGATTAACAATATTATATTAGTTTCAGGTGTACAGCAAAGTGATTCAGTTATACATGTATCTGTTCTTTTTCAAATTCTTTTTCCAATTAGGTTGTTAGAGAATAATGAGCAGAGTTCCCTGGGCTATAAATAGGTCCTTGCTGGTTATCCACTTTAAACATAGCAGTGTGTACATGTCAGTCCCAAGCTCCCTAGCTATCCCTCCCCTCCACCCTTTTCTCCTGGTAACCATAAGTTCATTTTCTGTGAGTCTGTTTTTTTGGTAAATAAGTTCATTTGTATCATTACTTTTTAGATTCTGCATGTAAGTAATATAATATAATATTTCTTTTTTTGACACATCACACTGAGTAAAATGGAGGTTGTCATATCATAAACTTGGACTGCTGCTGCTTTTATTGTCTTCAAAAAGAATAAATTATAATGCGATCTTAAAATAAAAATTATATAAGCAGTCAATAGCATTTGCACGACAGGTCATGTGAACAAGGCAGTAGAAATTGCCAAATTTCAAAAAAGATCACAGAATTTTCAAAACTAAGAGTTTATGGAGGATACGTAGATCCCAAAAGACTATCAGGAAAATTATGAACATTGGTTTTTTAAAGATTTCAGACAACTCTGAAGGAAGTTGTTTAATTTCTAGTGACATGTAATCCCATTAATAATAAACCAAAAATTTAATCAAATAGGAAATTAAGATAAAATTCTGGTATTTTTCAACACATCTCAAAGCTATTTTATCAATTCTAATGGTAAAACTGCCTACATTACCAGTGTGGATGATGAAAAACAATGTTGTCATGCTATTAAACACCACTGCCAAAGGACAAAGGTAATCCTGAAGAATCTCTAGACTAGGAATGTGAAAAATGCAGACTCAACTTTGAGATACTGAAGAAAAGTGGTAATGTAGACTTGCTTTTAACAATAAAGTATTGTTGGTTTAAAAATTGTGTCTACATTACATACAGTGTTTTCCCTAGACATCCATATTAAATAAGTATCTGCATTAAGGAAATATGATAGTTAGCTTAAATATGCTCCAATGATGTACTACTGAGTTAAAAGAGCTAGAAAACTACTGTAAGGATATGGAGCGGGCAATCTCAAAGAAGCAATTCATTAAATTAGCCCAAGAGAGTCAGGAAAGTTTCCACATAATGTGATAAGCTTTAAATTAATTTTGAAGAATAAGACATAAATCCCTAGTCACGAAAGAGGGAAAGGGTTTTTCAGGAAGAGAGAATGCTAGGTGCAAAGGCACTGGGGCATGTCTGATGGAAAAAAAGGAAAGTTTAGTGTTATTTCTGGAATGTAATATACATAGATACTAAGAGGAAACCAGGCAGGAATGTAGGGGTGGGACCATAATGTATTGTGAAATTTGAGGTATACTCAAACACCCTGGTTTCTTCAATAACCAGAAAGCAGGCTGAACTATAGAGCCATGTGTTTTATCACAGCACATTAAGGACCACATGTTAGAGAAGAAATTGGGAAAAAAAAAAAAAAACATCAGCTATGGCAATGACTCAAACATTCTCTGTTTCAGTCTTCAGAATACCAGTATGCAAGATGACGCCAGGAAGTATACTTTCTTTACATTACATTAGAATAAGCTGAACCTCAGCTTTTCTGGCATCTAACAAGCATTAGACTGTATCAAAGCTAATGCCAAAAGGGGTAAAATGGTTTTGCTAAATCCATGTCTTGGAGAGTTCTGCATCTTTACAATGGTTAATGAATGGGCACCCATGAAATATGTAGATAACACAGTCCTAGAGAATCCTAAGGCTCTCAAAGTTTCAAGGCCCTTCAGTTTCTGAAACCACAAAGCAGCTTGGATTTCTTTTAGTATCTGTACAGTATCTCTAAATATATTTCTCCCTTTCCCTACCCTACTGTTATATTCATTCTTATAAATACATATCCTGGTTTTGGCCCAATTCTGTGCTCATACTATCTTCAACATGCTTTTTATCCAACCTGTCCATTTGAATTTTACCCATTCCTTCTCCCACAGTTCAAGCATCACTTAATGTATAAAAAGCAAGAAATATGTCGAATGGTATATGGGGTGAAAAGACTGATGCTGAAGCTGAAGCTGAAGCTCCAATACTTTGGCCACCTGATGCAAAGAGCTGACTCATTGGAAAAGACCTTGATGCTGGGAAAGACTGACTGCAGGAAGAGGAGGGGATGACAGAGGATCAGATGTTTGAACGGCATTACCAGCTCAATGGACGTGAGTTTGAGCAAACTCTGGGAGATGGTGAAGGACAGGGAAGCCTGGCATGCTGCAGTCCGTGGGATTGCAAAGAGTCGAACATGACTGAGAGACAGAACAAAAGCCAATGTATACTGAACGCCTAGAACATACCAATCACTAGGCAGAGTAGTTCAGTTCAGTCACTTAGTCATTATCAGATAATTAATTTAGCGTCTAGACTCAGAGGTCTGTCATTTTCCTGTCTAGAGATTTCAGTCTCATACAACCCTGTTTTCTTCCTCTCCTAGCTCTATACTATGCTTTCACTGGATTTATTAATATCCTTGTTTTCTTATTTCCTCTACAATTTTTTTTCTTCAAATGCTCCTTATTCCTCATGGAAACTCAGCATTCTCCCTGGTAATCTCAAAGCCTT
>ML664163.1:9919869-9968091 GCA_007570785.1 Antilocapra americana | reverse complement strand
AAAGGAGAAATTTTCAGGATCATTTCTCTAGTCCTTCTCAGACACTGGGTAAAAAATAATAAGGATTTTTGGTACAACAAACAAATAAAAGGCATCAAATCAAGAAGGGAGAAGTAAAATTGTCACTATTGGCAAATGCTATAATTTTATATATTAAAAAACACCCCAAAGATTCAACTGAAAAGCTGTTGGAACTATTCAGTATAGTTTCAGGACACAAAATCAACAGTCAGGAATCAACTGCTTTTCTATACACTAAGAGAGAAATATGTGAAAAATAAAACTAGCCATTCACAGTAGCATCAAAAACAATAAAATACCTAAAAGTAAATTTAACCAAGGAAATGAATGAAAACCATAGAATTTTGCTAGGAGAAATTGAAGAAAACACAAACAAAGGAAAAGACATCCTATGTTTATGAATCAGGAGAATTAGTACTGTTAAAATGGCCATACTATCCAAAGCCATCTATAGAGTCAATGCAATATCATCAAGATAGAGTGATACTATTCACAGAAACAGGAAAAACAATCCTAAAATGTGTATGAAACCACAAGACTCCAAGTAGCCAAAGAAATCCTGAGGAAAAAACAAAACCGGAGGTATTACACTTCCTGATTTCAAACTGCCCTATCAAGCTATAGTAATAGAGACAGCACAGTATTGGCATAAAAATAGACCCATAAACCAATACAATTGTACAGAGCCCAGAATTAAACTCTCACAGCTGAGCCACCAGCAAAGCCCCTTACATATATGCAGCCAACTAATATTCAACAAGGTAGCCAAGAACACACAATGGGGAAAGGTTGGTCTTTCCAGCTAATAATGTTGGGAAATTGGATAAATAGACTCAGAAAGATCCCTTACCCCATTTGCAAAAATTAATTCAAAATGGTTCAAAGACTTAAACCTGACACTATAAAAATGGGCAATTTCTTTTAATATGACACCAAAAACACAAACAACAAAAGCAAAATCAACAAATGGGACCATGAAACTTAAAAGCTTCTGTATGCAAAAGAAACAAAATGAAGTCAACCTACAAAATGGGAGAAAATTTTTGCAAACCATATCAGATAAAAACCATCAGATAAAAGGTTGGTATCCAAAATGCTTAAGAACCTTATAAAATTCAATAACAAAAACAAACAAAGTTGAAATGGGCAAAGGAAATAGATATTTTTTCCAAAGACAAAATCCAAATAGGCAGCAGGTACATGAAAAGATGCTCAACATCACTAATTATTAGGTATTGTATTGTTCAGTTGCTCAGTTGTGTCTGACTCTTTATGACCCCATGGACTGCAGACACCGGGCTTCCCTGCCCTTCACCAACTCCCAGAGTTTGCTCAAATTCATGTCCATTGAGTTGGTGTTGCCATCCAACCATCTCCTACTCTGTTGTCCCCCTCTACTCATGTCTTCAACCTTTCCCAGCATTAGGATCTTTTCCAATGAGTTGGCTCTTCACATCAGGTGGTCAAAGTATTGAAGAATCATTAGGGAAATGCAAAACCACAGTGAGACATCACCTCTCTCCAGTTATAATGACTAATATCAAGAAGACAAGAGAAAAATCATTAAGGGGAACACTGGTACACCGTTGGTGGAAATGTAAATTGGTTCAACCACTGTGGAGAACAGTATGGAGATTTCTCAAAAAGTGAAAAATAGATATACCATATAATTTAGCAATTCCACTTCTAGGTATATACTCAAAGGAAATGAAAACAGTATTGAGAAGAAATATATGTCTTCCCACATTTATTGCAGCATTGTTCACAGAAGCCTAGATATAGAAATAGTCTGAAAACTCATCAATGATGAATGGTTAAAAAATATGTGATATATATATATATATATATATATATATATATATAATTCAGCCATGAGAAAGAAGAACATCCTGCCACTTACAACAACAGGATGGACCTTAAAAACATTTCATCAAATGAGATAAGCTAGTAGAGGAAGATAAATACTGTATGATTTCACCTGTGGAATCTAAAAAAACCAGCCTCATAGGAACTTAGAATAAAATGGTGGTTATCAAAGGATGGTGGTATGGGAGATAGGACAGATGGTATTTAAGGTTACAAATTTACAGTGAGTAGTAAATAAGTCCTAGAGAACTAATGCACAATATAGTGAATGTAAACAATATTGTATTATAATCAAACTTAGAGACTAGAATTTAATTATTCCAATTGCTAAAAATGAAAGTTTAATTATATAACATGCTAGAGGTGGTAATTATCACTACAATGGCAATCATATTACTGTACATAAATGCATCAAATTAACATGCTGAATACCTTAAATTTTGGAGAATTAAATGGCAACCCACTTCAGTATTCCTGCCTGGAGAATCCCTGGACAGAGGAGCCTGGGGGGTTATAGTCCCTGGAGTCGCAAAAGAATCAGACACAACTTAGCAACTAAGTGAGAAGTGAGGTCACTCAAATCATGATATAAATATTACACACCCAAGGCCAAGACAGTCATTAGCTCAAGTCGTTCAGACTCCAAGTATTTCCCCTGCTGGGTAAACCAACAAGCCACAGAGAGTCATTCAAATTATGAATCGGACCCCCAAATATTAAAACTAACATCAAAGATCAGCTGGTTAGGGTCAAGGGCTTATTGAATATCAACTCCTGCATTTTGGATGATGAAACTAGGCTATCTCAGACTTCAGAAATGTAGTGAGTTAGGTCTTTAGGACACCAGTGTTTGTCAGACAGAATCTGTTTCAAGGATTTGATTGCAAAATTTTGTCAAGAACCAGAATGTAGTCCCTAGAGAATTATTAAATTCTGTTTATTCTAGAGTCACAGGAAAGCACATTTCAATGAAGAAATATTAGTGTTAATAAAAATCAGATAACAAATGGTTCTTTGGAGACTCTGGCGTGAACCATAAGAATCTACAGTATTTCTGCAACACATCAGCTGTTGAGACGTCCTGCCTTATTTTGTTCACTGTCATTATGATTCCCCCACTTTTCTGTATTCTTAAGGTACTGAAAGATAGTTGTGAAAATTTTTCCAGCTAAAAACCCCAAACCAGTGAAATATAGAAATTGACTTGCAATTTATGTCAAGTTTGAAGGCTGTTGGGGAACAAAAAAGATAAAGCTGATAAAAGCAAGCATTGGAATGGAAGCAAAAATGAAAAGAAAGACATTTCCACACTCTCCACAGTCTCAAGAAATGAAAGCAGCTGAAATGAGAACAATTCTCCTTGCTTACCCTTCAGAGACAAAGCGGCAGGAAATTGTGAGATTCCTCCCAGAGCCCCACTTGCGAGGAAGCCCATTTAGCAAATGGTATGAGTTGTGGGATCTGTTGTTATTGGTTTTCTTCCCTGGGAACACAGCACACTGGGGATTCAGCTGTACCACAAAACAGTCTTCTAAACCCTCAGACTTGTCAAGCGCAGACTGAGAGCTACTCCTTATGGGTTTGCAAAGGGCCATAACTCTCCCTGTTGGCTCACTCATTCTTGGCACTATTGAATTGCTAGGAGGAAGCTTTTGAACCTATCAGTCAAGGTGTTCAGTGTTATGGGCCACCATTAACTCAGCTCCTAACATCTGTTCTGTGTTTTCTATGCATGGGGAAACTGAAACCCTCATAACAAAAGTGACAGGCAGGAACTACGCCAGGTAGAATCTTCAGGGAGAGAAGCACCCAATATACTGCCTCCATCTTGCTATTTACCAAAATGAGGGCATTCTTTTCATTTTTGACAAAAGTCCCTCTAAACACCAAAAGGGAAAAAAAGAGACTCCAAATAACATACTATAAAAGAAGGATGAAGAAAACAATTTCCAAATGTATATATCTTAGGGCAGGTGGATTTTTCACTGTGTGTAATATCTAGTATTTGTTGAGTGCCTGCTGTGTGCCAAGCACTACTTTAAGTAATTTACATATATTCATTTATGTAATTCTCATAAGAAGCCTCAATAAATCAAATGGTGGATATCAGTATCATCTCTGTTTTAGGGGTGAGAGAATCGGTGTGTCTCATATCTGAGGTCCCAGAACTAAAAGTAGCAGAGCTGTGACTTGACCCCACCTAGGCAGGTTCCAGTACTCAGATTAGCCATTCGATCACAGCGCCATTCTTGCTTACTAAAGCCTAGAAAGACAAACAAAGAAATAAACATCAAATTCATATGTTTAAAAACCTCCTGACATTGGCATGCTGGTAATTATTCCCACAGGAGTCTGTAATACCCGGTTTCTCTTTTGGACTCCAGAGGTGGGCACACAGATCAACTAAAAGGTACAGAATGCAACTCTGGGCTCCTTCTCTTTCACAGACTTGGCATCCCTTTGCTACAGTAGCAGCAAGGATGCTCACTGTGCTTTCGAGACTTGTATGAAAGTGAGAAGGAAGGAATTACTACGCCGCTGAAACAACCGATCTCCTGTTGATAATAAGCTATTGGAGCTTGGAATTGTGCTCCAATTATGAAGGTTCTTCAGAAAAACAAAACCAATGGGAGGGGAGATGTGTGTGCCTATAAATATATACATGTAAATATAGTTCATATACATATATCCTATTGAAATACATATATACATTTGTGTGGAAATTAATTATGAGGAATCAACTCATGCAATGATGAAGGCTATAAAGTCCCGCAATCTGCCTTGTGCAAGCTGGAGGAAAGTTGGTGATGTAGTTCTAGTACAAGTCCAAAGGTCCCCAAACCAGGGGAGCCAGTGGTGTACATCCCACTTCAAGCGAGGAGAGGAAAAGACTGATAACCCCATTCAATCAGGCAGGCAGAAAGCAAAAGGGGTCAACTCCTCCTTCCTCCATTCATTTGTTCTACTCAGGTCCTCAACAGATTGGAGGATGGCCACCATACTGGGGAAGGCAAGCTACTTTACTGAGTCCACCAATTCAAATACTATTCTCACCCAGAAACACCCTCACAGACACTCAGAAGTAGTGTTTGTTCTGAGCACCCTGTGAGACTGCAAGGTGGCGCATAACGTTAACCATCACAACTGTTGTTATCTCCAGTGCTCATACCATGCTTGACCTAGAGCAGACATTCGGTTACTGTCTGAAAAGTGGGTAAATTCAGTCATGTGTGTTGATGTTTCATGCAAATGTCATATACGATTATCCATGACCATATCATGCACATGTATCTTTGTTTTATTATGAAGAGGATTTTCAGTGATTGTAAGTTCATAGAAAACATAAACATTACACTTGGTAAAATGTTGAAATGGGAGCAGAGAAGAATGTAAACAGTACATTTTTAAGGGAAGAAGGAATGTCTGCTTCAATCTAACTGAAATGTCTGACATAGATTATAGACTTAAGGGAAAATGATAAAATATAACATATATGCTATCCCTTTAAGCATTTCTAATATATTAGGGGCCCAAAATAAATTAGAGGCTCTCATTATCATTTATATCTGCCAGTTATTTATTAGAAAGATTTACTTTGTAGATACCATTTTTATGATACCATCTTTACTGCCAACACAGTTTTGAAAAATACAGTCAATTAAATAGGATAATGATTCCCATTGAAGACTGCACCAAAATAGTAAAAAATATATCAGTTGCATTTCATCCAGAACAAAAACAGATTAAATTTACCTCATCCCTGGATGTGGTATTTGGCCCAAATTGCATTTTTGCAGCAGGGTGGAGTTTTGAGATCAAAAACAGCAGAAATATTATGCATTTAATGAAAGCCAATCTTCTGGCAACTAGGCTAAGCACTGCTCTGTCCTATTTCTGAGGAATTTTGGTCATATCCCAGATATCAAAGTATTCTTTATTCTTACAGAACCATAGCCTCAAGGAAGATGAACATATACCTGCAATAATGTTATATTTAAATGCCAATCATGTTTCTTCATTTGCTGAAATTAAAGTACATATGAATAAACCAACAGAAAACAATATACATTGAAACCCTTCACATTGAAAATGAACAGCATAGATGTCCTTCCAGAAAAAAGAAAGGGGATAATCATTGCCTGTCAAGACTAGCAAATCATTAATGTTTTTAGAGCTAAAAGGAAACTTGGGAAAAAAATTTAGTCCCATCTTCTGGTTTCACAAGCAAGGAAACTGGGGATCTAAACAGTATAATGATTGATCCATAGTCTCACAGCTACTGAAGGACAAAGCCAAGTCCAAGACCCAGGTCTCCCATGCATTCTCCATGCTCCATTGTTCTATGCTGTCTGGCTACAGTGCTGCGCTCTCTCGCCCTCAGGAGAGTTTGTTCCGTGGCTTGGAGTACTCAGCCCCCTTGTTAGGGTTCTGGGGCTACAGTGAAGAAGCAACGCAATGCCTGGAAACCTGACTCCAAGTGCCCTGGAGTTTCTTTATAGCTGGTACCAGCATTATCACCTGGACTCTGACGAGTGTGTGGAAGTTTGGTTTTCTTGCTGTTGTGTCCTTCACTTGTGACATCCTGTGTCAAACACAAATCATGACCATTTTTGTCCTGTTACATAATGCAAAGGGTTTTCTAAGACACTTACCTAAAAGTTATCTTTCACTTAAAATCATTTCAACTTTTGGGGTTAGTTATTTTTTTTTTTCTGAGTAGCCAGATTCACTATGTTGTTCAGGAAACCTCTCTTAACACACTCCCCTTTGAATACTTTTTCCACATCCTTTTGTTTGTTTGTTTTAAATAGTATTTCATCCAATTTTCGCAGATCTTGTCAAATCTATGACAGAGCAACGTGTATGAGAGGCAAAGTCAGAACTTTGGTGGAACAAGGGAGCCATAAAGGCGTTTGCTGATGGCCATGATGCACCTCATCTTGTGATCCAAACTGAACAACCAACCCCCGACCAGGAAGGTTGATCCTCATGGTGTGAGGCTACTAAAATAAGTGCTGTCTCCACTAATTTCCTGTCCCTCTAGCCTTCAGATGCCTGGTTCCCTTAAGCATCAGCCTGATACTAGGCACCTCTCTGCCCATGTAGAAAGTAGATCATCCTGTCTAGTAAATAAATTCCTTGTAGAATGAATGTGTACATTTACTTGATCTCCTTCACTCTACAATAATTTGAAGATTAATAGATATTAAATAATTAACAATAATATATGTGATTATAAAGAGCAAAGGCTGCCAAGAGTTACAAGTGAATCCCAACACTGTTATATAATTGTTCATTTTCCTAGAACTGATGGATGCAACATTAAGAGATTCAATAAGGTAGGCATCTGAGGTAATCATCACTCTGATTGTTTCAACCCTTGGTTTTGTTTGAGGTCCAAGCATCCAGTTTTGGGAACTGAGGGACTTAGATTATGATAAGCCTGGCTTCTGTGTGCTTTTACTCAAGTCCCTTCATGATCATATGTGCCTGATATCCACAAAGAGGATATAATATCTGCTTTCTCTCAAAAATAACAGGCAAGCTTTGGAGAACAATGGGAAGAAATTTCTGGAACATGGAGCTATCAAGATTACAATTGTAAATTCCTAGTTCTACCTAATGCATTTCAATAGAAAATAAAATTTCATAAAATAAAAATTATTGGTAGAGAAATTGGAGTGACATTTGTAAGACTTTATGTAATGTTTTACAGTTTTGCACATTATAATTCAGAGGGGGAAAAAAGAAACATCACATATTTTCTCTCATAATATTCATAGTGGCATATTTTCTTGATAGAATTCTTAGGAGAAATTACTGGTTTCTATTTTATATGAAATGACCTTAGCAATAACCCATTCTATAAAGGTAATATTTAATTATATGATTATTTCCATATTATCAAAATTATTGATAATAATGACAAATAATTCTTGAGAAAATTTTATCAGAAAACTGTGATATATATATATATATATATATATATATATACTTTTTAGTTATTGCTCTCATAATTCAAAACCCAGACTAATTGTTGTGATTCTGGTTAATTCTGTACTTTTCTTCAATCAAGACCCCATACAATAATAATTGCCAAATCTTTTAACCTGGTAACATATTTTCAAATCCTAAACTGTTTGCAAGTGTGCAAAGTGAGCATTTACTTAATATACAGAAGTATCTCAAAAGAAATTGCAGCTAATTTAGGCCAACTCAAAAGTAAAAGCCCTATATTTACACCTGATGTGAGTTTGAGGTTGATTCACACTGATTGGAGTGAAGGAAGGGAGTTAGTCTTTATAAATATATGGAATCTCTCTTATTAAATACCACTATTACCATTTATCTAATGTGCCAGATCTTGTATTAAGCCCTGTACATGGAATTTCCTAGCCAACTTTTCATAACTCCTCTATGGATGAAGGTCTAAAGAAGTTCAAAAAGATAAGTGACACAGTACAATAGAGCCAATAGTTAAACAGAGGCTTTCTGAATCCAAGATCAAGACTTTCATCTCCCTCCCGATTCCGTGGGAGGGGGGTTCTGGAAGGTGAACATATGTGTACCCACGGTGGATTCATGTCAATGTATGGCAAAACCAACACAATAATGTAAAGAAAACAAAAAGACTTCAATCTCTCAAAGTAAGTAGGTAGATTATTGTTATTATTCAGTCATGTCAAGCTCTTTGCAATCCCATGGACTGCAGCATACCAGGCTCCTCTGTCCTTCACTATCTCCTGGAATTTGTTCAAATTCATCTCCATTGAATCACTTCATGGTAAATAGATGAGGAAACAATTGATAGACTATTTTGGGGGGGCTCCAAAATCACTGCAGATGGTGACTGCAGCCATGAAATTAAAAGGTGCTTGCTCCTTGGAAGGAAAGTTATGACCAACCTAGATAGCATATTAAAAAGCAGAACTAAGATTAGGAGGATTATGTGATTAAGGTCTGCTTTTATGTGTAAAGATGTCTTATCCTAATTCCTTAGATGTAATGAATCATTGTTATCTAAATATAAGAAAACATATTTTCAATATATTTTGGAGTTTTTTTGATATATCAAAAAAGACATTTATATTTCACAATGTGTAATAAGTTCTACACAGAAAATTTATGTTTATTTAATAAATATTTTTATCAAATATAATGTTAAAAAAATGAAAAAAAAAAAAAGCAGAGACATTACTTTGCCAACAAAGGTCCATTTAGTCAAAGCTATGCCTTTTCCAGTAGTTATGTATGGATGTGAGAGTTGGACTATAAACAAAGCTGAGCACCAAAGAATTGATGCTTTTGAACTGCAGTGATGGAGAAGACTCTTGAGAGTTCCTTGGACTGCAAGGAGATCCAACCAGTCCATTTTAAGGAAAATTGGTCCTGAATATTCACTGGAAGGACTGATGTTGAAGCTGAAACCCCAGTACTTTGGCCACCTGATGCAAAGAGCTGATTCATTTGAAAAGACCCTGATACTGGGAAAGATTAACTGTGGGAGGAGAAAGGGATGACAAAGGATGAGATGGTTGGATGGCATCACCGACTCAATGGACATGAGTTTGAATAAACTCTGGGAGTTGGTGATGGGCAGGGAGGCCTGGCGTGCTGCAGTCCATGGGTTGCAAAGAGTCAGACATGACTGAGCAACTGAACTGAACTGAATCTGTGATGTTATCTAACCATCTCATCCCCTGCCACTGCCTCCTCTTTTTGCCTTCAACTATGCCAGCATTAGGGTCTTTCCCAATGAGTCAGATCTTCACACCAGGTGGCCAAAGCATTGGAGCTTCAGCATCATGCTTCCAATGAATATTCTAGGTGGATTTCCTTTAGGATTTAATCTTCCTGGATTCCAAGGGACTCTCAAGAGTCTTCTTTAGCACTACAATTTGAAAGCATCATTATGGTCCAATTCTCACATCTATACATGATTACTGGAAAAATCATAGCTCTGACAGTATGGAGTTTTGTTGGCAAAATGATGTCTCTGTTTTTTTAATGTGCTATCTAGGTTTGTCAGAGGTTTCCTTCCAAGGAACAAGTGTCTTTTAATTTCATGGCTGCAGTCACTGTCCACAGTGATTTTGGCACCCAAGAAAATCTGTCACCGCTTCAACTTTTTCCCTTTCTATTTTCATGAAGAAATGGGACCAGATGCCTTGATCTTAGTTTTTTAATGCCGAGTTTCAAACCAGCTTTTTTACTCTCCAGTTTCACCCTCATCAAGATGTCTTTTAGTTCCTCTTCACTTTCTGCCATTACAGTGGTATTATCTGCATACCTGAAGTTGCTATTCCTCCCAGTAATCTTGATTCCAGCTTGTGATTCATCCAGCCCAGAATTTTGCGTGATGTACTCTGCATAGAAGTTAAGTAACGTGGATGACATTATACAGGCTTGTCGTACTCCTTTCCCTATTTTCAACCAGTCTGCTGTTCCATGTCTTGTTCTAACTGTTGCTTCTTTGCCTGCATACACTTTTCTCTGGAGAGAGGTAAGGTAGTCTGGTACTCTCATCTCATATCTTTAAGAATTTTGCACAGTTAGTAGGTAGATAGATAAAGTCAAGAAAAGGGGGGGCATATTCTATTCTGTCAGTTCAGTTCACTTCAGTTGCTCAGTCCAACTCTTTGCAAACCCATGAACTGCACCATGCCAGGCCTCCCTGTCCATCAACAACTCCCGTAGTTTACTCAAACTCATGTCCACTGAGTCAGTAATGCCATCCAACCATCTAATCCTCTGTCGTCACTTTCTCCTCCTGCTTTCAATCTTGCCCAGCCTCAGGATCTTTTCAAATGAGTCAGCTCTTTGCATCAGGTGGCCAAAGTATTGGAGTTTCAGCTTCAACATCAGTCCTTCCAATGAACACCCAGGACTGATCTCCTTTAGGATGGACTGGTTAGATCTGTTTTCAGTCCAAGGAACTCTCAAGAGTCTTCTCCAATACCACAGTTCAAAACCATTAATTCCTCAGTGCTCAGCTTTCTTTATAATCCAACTCTGACATCCATACATGACTATTAGAAAAACTATAGCCTTGACTAGATAGACCGAGCTAGCAAAGTAATGTCTCTACTTTTTAATATGCTGTCTAGGTTGGTCATAACTTTCCTTCCAAGGAGTAAGCACCTTTTAATTTCATGGCTGCAATCACCATCTGCAGTGATTTTGGAGCCCTCCAAAATATAAGGTCTGACGCTGTTTCCACTGTTTCTCCATTTATTTGCCATGAAGTGATAGGACCAGATGCTATGATCTTAGTTTTCTGAATGTTGAGCTTTAAGCCAACTTTTTCACTCTCCTCTTTCACTTTCATCAAGAGGCTCTTTAGTTCTTCTTCACTTTCTGCCATAAGGGTAGTGTCATCTGCATATCTGAGGTTATTGACATTTCTCCCAGCAGTCTCGATTCAAGTTTGTGCTTCATCCAGCCCAGCATTTCTCATTATGTATTCTTCATATAAATTAAATAAACAGGATGACAATATACAGCCTTGACATACTTCTTTTCTTGTTTGGAACCAGTCTGTTATTCCATGTCCAGTTCTAACTGTTGCTTCCTGACCTGTATACGGGTTTCTCAAGAGGCAGATCAGGTGGGCTGGTATTCCTATCTCCTTCAAATTTTCCACAGTTTTTTTGATCCACACAGTCAAAGGCTTTGGCATAGTCAATGAAGTAGAAATAGATGTTTTTCTTGAACTCTCTTGCTTTTTTGATGATTCAGCGGATATTGGCAATTTGATCTCTAGGTCTCCTGCTTTTTATAAAACCTGCTTGAACATCTGGATGTTCACAGTTCACATATTGTTGAAGCCTGGCTTGGAGAATTTTGAGCATTACTTTGCTAGCATATAAGATGAGTGCAATTGTGCGGTAGTTTGAGCATTCTTTGGCATTGCCTTTCTTTGGAATAGGAATGAAAACTGACCTTTTCCAGGCCTGTGGCCACTACAGAGTTTTCCTAACTTGCTGGTATATTGAATGGAGCACTTTCACAGCATCATCTTTTAGGATTTGAACTGGAATTCCATAACCTCCACTAGCTTTGTTTGTAGTGATGCTTCCTAAGCCCACTTGACTTCACATTTCAGGATGTCTGGCTCTAGGTGAGTGATCACACCATTGTGGTTATCTGGGCCATGAAGATCTTTTTTGTACACTTCTTCTGTATGTTCTTGCCATCTCTTCTTAATATCTTCTGCTTCTGTTAGGTCCATACCATTTCTGTCCTTTATCGAGCCCATCTTTGCATGAAATGTTCCCTTGGTATCTCTGATTTCCTTGAAGAGATCTCTAGTCTTTTTCCATTCTATTGTTTTCCTCTATTTCTTTGCACTGATCACTGAGGAAGGCTTTCTTATCTCTCCTTGCTATTCTTTGGAACTCTGCATTCAAATGGGTATATCTTTCCTTTTCTCCCTTGCTTTTTGCTTCTCTTCTTTTCACAGCTATTTTTAAAGCCTCCTCAGACAGCTGTTTTGCTTTTTTGCATTTCTTTTTCTCCGGGATGGTCTTGATCCCTGTCTTCTGTACAATGTCACGAACCTCCATCCATAGTTCTTCAAGCACTCTGTCTATCAGATCTAGTCCCTTAAATCTATTTCTCACTTCCACTGTATAGTCATAAGGGATTTGATTTAGGTCATACCTGAACAGTCTAGTGGTTTTCCCTACTTTCTTCAATTTCAGTCTGAATTTGGCAATAAGGAGTTCATGATCTGAACCACAGTAAGCTCCCAGTCTTGTTTTTGCTGACTGTATAGAGCTTCTCCATCTTTGGCTGCAACGGATATCATCAATATGATTTCAGTGTTGGCCATCCGGTGATGTCCATGTGTAGAGTCTTCTCTTGTGTTGTTGGAAGAATTTGTTTGCTATGACCAGTGCATTCTCCTGGCAAAACTCTATCATCCTTTGCCCTACTTCACTCTGTTCTCCAAGGCCAAATTTGCCTGTTATTCCAGGTGTTTCTTGACTTCCTACTTTTGCATTCCAGTCCCCTATAATGAAATGGACATCTTTTTTGGGTGTTAGTTCTAAAAGGTCTTGTAGGTCTTCATAGAACTGTTCAACTCATCTTCTTCAGCATTACTGGTTGGGGCATCAACTTGGAGTACCATGCTATTGAATGGTTGCCTTGGAGATTAACAGAGATCATTCTGTTGTTTTTGAGATTACATCCAAGTACTGCATTTTGGACTCTTTTGTTGACTATGATGGCTACTCCATTTCTTCTAACAGATTCTTTCCCATAGTAGTAGATACAATGGTCATCTGAGTTAAATTCACCTATTCCAGTTCACTTTAATTCGCTGATTCCTAAAATGTTGACGTTCATTCTTGCCATCTCCTGTTTGACCACTTCCAACTTGCCTTGATTCATGGACCTAACATTCCAGGTTCTTATGCAATATTACTCTTTACAGCATTGGACCTTGCTTCTATCACCAGTCACATCCACAACAGAGGTTTTTTTTTTTTTTTTTTTTTAACTTTGGCTCCATCTCTTCATTATTTCTGGAGTTATTTCTCCACTGGTGTCCAGTAGCATATTAGGCACTTACCAACCTGGGGATTTCATTTTTCAGTTCTATTCCTTGATAAATTTTAATTACCTGGAGCTGACTGCTACATGAGACATTAGAAAACTGAAAGGTCAATTTCATACAGGAAATTTCAGAAGTACAAATGACTCTGAACAGGAGAAAATGTATTAAATTTCTCTCTACTAATTACGAAAATGCATATTTAAACAGCAATGTATTATCTGTTTTTTCATCCCTCACTTTTGCACGCAAGCATTACAAACAGTAACAAAATCAGGTGAAGACATTGCTATTTATTGTGACTGACACCAGGTAAGATTTTTAGAGAAAATTGACACTTTCCATTTAGAAGGACATCTAACATTTTGTGTATAAAGAAAAAATGTAAATATGTATGAAGGATAATATTTTTTAAATGTTTACCCATTTGCCCTGTATTTTCTCTCACACTTTTTCTCTTTCTGGGTAATCTTAATCTTTTCAAATAAAAATATAGTCAGATAATCCTTGTATAATTTAAAACATTCAGACTAAGAAGTAGATCATGAGGATGCAGTCAGCTGAAATTGTGCCTGTTTCTCACTGACTGTATTCTTCTCTAACCATCCTATTTTCTCTTAACTCTCAGGGGATTTGGGAAAGGCGTCAGCTTCCCCTTGTCCTGGTGATCTGGGATATGGCTATCATGTTCTCTCACTGTGACAACACACAAAATCCCACAGCTTCCCCGCCACATGTTTTCTAAGTTGAAGGAAAACACTGACTCTGAGTTCCTTGTCTACTGAAACATACACTTATCCACAGCAGGATTCATTTCTCTGCCATACTCATTTCGCCACTGTGACAAGGCTGGGGGAATCTTTAGATTTCTGACCTACACTGTGTCCATTCCAAACCAGGACCACCCATGTACTTCAGGAAAAGAGCCCTGTCAGTCTGCTCTTCTGCTCCAGCCTTGCCTAGAAGCTGGCTTCTCTTCCACCTGCTGTGCTCTGGGGTTTGCAAGGTCCATTCCTTGCTGCCTGATCTCATTTCCTCTTTCTTGCTTGCTCCTCCCTACCTTTGGCCCTCCGTGCCCTTGACCACCCTATCTCCAGTGTCTAAAGGATCTTCCTTCTCCGAGAGCTTTCCTGGCCACACTGCCCTTACGAGCCTGCATGCCCTGGTATTCGAGACTGGGAGTTCAGTGACCAGTAAGTTAAACAAACATGAAAACAATGTGGGAAATTGGCAGGAGGCTGCCAAGTGCTGATTTTGCCAAGCAGGCTGTCAAAAACAAGAAATGCCATCTATTATCACCATCATTTTATTAAAGAAAGGCATTTTAACACTAAAAATGGGAAAAGGTCACCGTCTCAGAAAAATCAAAATGTTTCTCAAAGAACAGTAAGTAAGCAAGCTTGAGGGGAAGGCCAGAAGGAGCACAGGGCCAGAAGGAGCAGGCTTGTTAGAAAACAGCCCTTCCTGTTTGTCTGGTACAGAGAACCTTCTTAGAAGCCAGAGCAGCCCACCCGTCACAGGTTCCCTCACATCTCAAGGTTATTTGAGTGAGTCCCTCATGCTGCCCAAGCTGAGGAGACATGTTTGCCACCCTTCTGTCTTAGAGGATGCCTTCCATGAGAGCTGGCCATAGGCCACACTGGGCATGTCCAGGAAAGTGAAGCTCGCCCACACCTGGAGTTGGTTGCCCCTTATCCAAAGGTACCACGCAGATTCTTCTTTATGTGCTATAGCCTGGAATACTGTAAGCCCCCACTGAAAAGAGTCTGGTTGAGTTCTTGTCATACAGAAAGGCTATGGAGGTGTGGGGGAAAGCCTGAGCAGGAGAACATGGGTAAAGCTAGAAAGTGGTATATACAGTGCTTGTTGTATCGTGGGCATGAATCTGTCCATGGAAAGGTTTTTAGGTCAATCACTGGTATGTGCCCCAGTGTAATGCTCTAAAATCCTCAAAAGTAGATATTGTGTGAACATAATTCTTGAAATGTAAGTCATTTCTAATACTTACTAAGATTCATTTTAACATTCACCTTGATTACTCATGACAAATTTGTTGTAAAATCAAAACCTGAGTGGCTAAATGAACTTAAAAAAAACTATTTTGATCTAAATTGCTAGCAGAAGTATTCTAACGCTCAGTTCTCAGAGTGCCCAATCCCATAGTTTTTATCAGAAAGTGGTAAAAGGAAGTAGAAGGAATGGACTTAGCACCACAGCCAAAGCTTTGGTTATGAGAACTGGTCAATTTCAATCCATACAAGAGCATCCAGAAAGGGCAGATTGCATAGCTGCCCAGATCCTCATGTACCAACAACGTATCAATGATCAGTTTCTACAGTAATATCATTTATTTGCTCTGGTAACATTTGGTAGCTGACATATTGCCTTTCAGGCTTCCCTTGTAGCTCAGTGATAAAGAATCCACCTGCCAGTGCAGGAGACATAGGTTCAATCCCTGGGTCAGGAAGAGCCCTTGAAGAAAGAAATGGCAACCCACTCAAATATTCTTCTCTAGGAAATCCCATGGAGAGAGGAGCTTGGCGGGCTACAGTCCATGGGGTCACAAAAGAGTCGGACACAACTTAGCAGTTAAACAACAGTACTGCCTTTCACCTACATTTATTGCTAAATAACACACCAGCTAGAGGGAAATGTCACAATAAAGTTGAGAATGTGAAATGTGGTAAGGTCAGGACACACACGCCCACATGCCTACAATTCACATACTTTGCAGTTTCTTCTATCACAGTGGCCATGATTGCCATTTCTATCACCACCATTAGTTAGAATAAAAATTCTTAAAATTTAGTGCACCATTCAGCTATAGAGCTAAGTCGTATTATTCTAAGCTTTCGGCCCAAGTTTTCTAAAATCTAGCTGATTAAAAGGCATTAACATTTATATATTGCCAACACTGATTATACTCATTGCTGGTAAATGTTTACGTCCTAACCAAGACCTAACAAGAGAGATGCATAAAAGCACAGTAAACATATCATTCGTATATAAGGGGTACCAGTCAGTAACTGAAATATCTGCTTCTGCCTTGGCAAAGGAAGGAAGTTAACACATGGGCATCAAGGCATCTCTTAGATCTAATATTTTATGACTTTTGATTAGCAGAAAACCTTTTAGAAGGCATCTACTAAATAACACGATGTTCAAAAACCTTCAAAGGCTGATTATAAATTCTCAGTATTCCATATTCTGTTTAATCTTTTTTTCTTTTTATCGTGTATCCATTTCTCATTAATACTGCTATTCAAAAAGGAAAGAAAGAGAAGTTCTACTAAGTCACATTTGATGAAATAGAAAGTTGAAGTTCTAAGATTATCCACAGAATTTTCAACATACTTAAATTCTCTGAAAATACCTCTTTCTTCAGTGGCATCTGAAGAGTTAGCTATAGTTAAAATTTGATTAAGCTGAAAGATTCCTGGTGAATTCATTCGGGAAGGAAAATGCTGGCAGAGAATACAATAAACCTCTCTTGTTAGGCATCCTAACACAGCTAGTAATCTGGATACTAGTGCTGTTTGTGATAAGAATGAAAGCAACAAATTTTTTTTTGAAAGCAAAACCAGAAACCAGAAGCAATGACTTGCAAGTTTGTAGCAAGCTTATCTCCTTCAGTTCAGAAGGAGTTCAGTATTTGTTTGCCAACTAAGTGTTACTTTTCACAAATGTAAAATTGCATCAACAATTTTCCTGGCATTCATGACACCATAGGTAAAAGAGACTGTGAAATTCACTTTTCAGGTTTTGAAATGGATACATTTACTTTTAGAAAAATAAAGCACTGGATGAGTGTTTGGCTAGCTGATTTAAACTCCATCCCCAGTCATTACTCCTGATTCCCTAAGTAAGGAAGCAGAAAGAAAAATAGTACAGTATGTTCAGAACAGAACTGGAAGTTATTTGGAATAGGGGTTAAAAACATACACATTTATTTAAAGCATTACTTACCACTACCATTCCTACAATTATTAACGTTGTACATTAGAATTAAGTAGTTTACAAAGTGCTCTCACATATTTTTTTTTCTCATTCTTACATGACCTCTCCAATCCTTGTAGGTAAAATAACAAGTGTTCAGATATATTAAGTTAGCATAATTTAACATAGCATATTAATAAATCATCATGAACCTCCACTATCAGTAAAGTGAGCACTTACTATTGGCCAAGATCGACGTTAAACGTTTTATGTGGATCATCTCACTTAACCCTCAAAACAACTCTATGCAAGTGGTATTATTATCATCTCAATTTTACAGATGAGAAAACATGGTTGATTGGGGCCTGGAATCTGAAGCTTCTGAGTCCAAGTCCAGTGTTCTTTCCACATTGTTTTAATAATAGAGTTTAAAAAGAACAAAGGGAATGCTAAAGTTTCCAGTTCATTTCGTATCAGTTACTTTCAGACAAAAATAAAGTAAGAAAGGGACCATGAAAAGAAAGTTAAATTTGCAGCCTCTTCCCAAAATAAATACTTACAAAAATGCAGCAGGCAAAAGTATTTGCCAAACTCTTGAGCCTTTGTAAATTGCAGTATGTTGCAATCCCACTATACTAGCAGCTAAATGCAAAATTCTACTTTTAAACCTGCTACTGACGAAAAAAGCAAACAAAAAAGTTATTTAAAAAGAAAATAAAGAAGACTGTTGAAAAGCCTGACAGTGTGGGGTGGCCTACATGACTGATAAAGCTCTTCAGCTTCCAAACCACCCTAGTTGCAGCTTGCTTGGTCGCTGGCTACATCAGAGTTGATTTCTACTCAGCAAGCACTTAATGAGTGCCTACTGCATGTTAGATGTTGAGGGATACAGTGGTAAAGAGGACATTTATTGTTCCTGCATTTCAGGAGATTATGAACTGAAGGCAAAGGCAGATAAAAGAGATTAATTCGAGTGTAGTAAGTTCCACAACAGAGGATTTATCCTGGTCTTGGGAATCATCTGAAGCTGCCCTGAAAAAAAATAACATTTAAATGAATCTCAGTGGAATGTCAAAGACCATCTGATGAAGAAGTGGCATGAGGACTCAGGGAAGAGAGAACCTAGGGAGCAGAAATGGAGTCACTCACAAACTTGGAAGGGTATCTGCATGAGATGAAGGTTTCCAGGGTGAAGGTTCAGAGGAGGGGTTATATAGGACTGAAAAGTGTTAGTCACTCAGTCATGTCCTACTCTTTGCTACCCCAAGAACTATATAGTCACAAGGCTTCTCTAGCCATGGATTTCTCCAGGCAAGAATACTGGAGTGGGTTGCCATTCTCTTCTCTAGGGGATCTTCCCAACCCAGGGATCAAACCTCGGTATCCTGCATTTCAAGCAGATTACTTACCTACCATCTGAGTCACCAGGGAGGTTACATATATATGTAAATATACTTATGAATATATGTAGTCCATCTTTAAACTATTTCCCTTACTTGTTCAAGAATCCCCACACTCCTAAGAAACTAACCTATAACTTCCTTACTCTGGAGGACCAAAGATACACACTGATAATTTCCCAGGTAATTACAATAGTGATTTTATTGAACTCAGGAAAAAAATAGAGTATTCACTTAAATGGATGTGAGAAAATAAAATGGAAATAGAAAAAGAAAGATGACTTGGATAGGGATGTAAATATAGAAGGAATACCCTAAATGAAATAGAATCAAAGTAATGAAAATTAAAAATTTCAATTAGATGAGTTTTCAGTTACCTTTACCTGGCCTGAAAATTTCACAGCTTCTTATTCATTATTCCCAATTTATACCACAGTCAATACTGCAAGAGAAGACTACAGAGTGCAACAGATTTACTTTCCTATGTTCTGCTTAGGTTTGTTAAGCTTGTAAACAAAAAGTGAATTTACACTTGAACTCTTGATTCTTTTCCTTTACTTCATGAGTTAGCTCCCTGATTTATTTTAACACCCACAAGAGTCTTAGGTTGGGATTGCTAAGGACACCAACTCACAGGATAAGAAAGCACCCCAAAGAATACTAGGAAAGGAGGAAAACGACAGTTTTCCAGAAGTAATTTATGTTCTAAATATTCTCTATATGTCTATCCAGATACCAACATTCATCTTCTCCACTTTTCTCTGTGCTGAAGAGGCTGACCTTCATCAAGGCATTCCCTTGGGTTTTCAACTGACTGTGGTCAATGGGAGGTATGAGTAGGCGATCAGGGGAGGGAAGACCAGTGAGATGGAGGTGCTTCTCCATCCCTGGTTGGTTTCCATTAACCTTGCCCACAATCTTGAAAATAGCTCGTTCATTAATTGCTTCTTGATGGTCTAAGTGCAACATGCCATCTCTTTCTTCTCCACTACCCCAATGGAAAAAGACAGTCTAGTTACACACAAGTGCAATGCAGGCTCAAGGCAAGCATGATTGACAAGGAAAAGGTATACTCATGAAATAATATGTTAAAACAAGAAACCTAACTGAAAACATCTTTGGAGTTATGTCCATCAAATTTTCCCTCACATCAAGCAGAGAAATAACACTGCCTTGGGAGAAGATGAGAGAAGAGACAGAACCACTTTAGACAGTGTTTTTCAGGATAACCAACAAGGGACAGAATATCTGGAGGAACTATTTGGAAGGAGTTGATGAGAAGTATACTGGATTTTTCTGTAGCATCTGAAACTAGTAAAGCCTTCCAAATACTTACCTATGCAAATCCCCAGTGCCCATTTTCCACTTCATCCAGGCTAAGGTAAGCCCAGCCAGGATGATGGCCTCATTCTAACCCTTCTTTCCCAAAATAAATAATTTATAAGGACACCTAGCAATTTGGCAACAGTTTTATTAAATTACAGACTTCAGGCTGCTAATAATATAGGGAAAAAGAACGTCTTATCTCTTTGCTACCACTGTAGTCAAGTTCTGCTGTCTTTCTCTGAGCTATGTTCATTAGAGGAATACAGACTCAGCTAAATGTAAGGTACTAACCAATAAGTAAATCTCCCTGAGAGGTTTAAACCAATCAACAAATGTTTATCTCTGCTTCTTGGGTGAAAAAATATCTATCACACTATTTGTGGTAAAGCTGCTCATTTTCATTTCTGCCATCTTCCTGTGTTGCTCCTGAAGTAACAATGACAGCTGAATTATTTTTTTCTCAGCCCAGGAGTAATGTGTTGGGCTTCCTTTTTAATGACAACAATCTTTTTGTTGCCAAATGCTTCACGTCTTAAATAATGACTTGACTCTTGGCTGCAATTATAAGATAAGATTTTTCTCATAACCTTTTCACAATGGATTTTCATCAGCTCCTTTATAAAGGAAATTAAAATTTGCATTTCACTTTAAGCTCATGTATCCAAAACTGGACCCACCATTGGCACATTCAGACATGGTATTTTAAAAAGGATAAAATTTGCTTTATAGGTTTTTGTTTACTATTTCACCTCTAAAAAGAAAAGAGAAAGAAAATCTAATCAAAGTTCATGAAGAATCAACAGAGTCTGAATGGCAAAGGGACTGAAAAGTGAAGTTAATATGTTTCTGTAAACACAGGAGGCTAATTTCTAAATATGCCCCAAAGAAAATCTGTTTACCTTCCAAATTTTCTCAGTAACATTTGAGATGCAGACAAGATGGCTATAAGCAGGTCTGATATAAAACAGAAAACAAATCACCAGACAACCAAGGCCACAACAGCAACGGGTTCCACACAGTGAGTGACACCCTCATCTCTCAGCATAGACAACATAACAATAGATATGGCCTAATAAAAGCAAGATGTCCCCAGGAACTAGAAAGAAACTCCTTTCAGGCAAAGTAGTCAGCTCATTTTTTCCAGAACCCAAGCTGGGACTTTGCATAACCTGAGAGTAAACACCCCAGATGCCAGAACTTAAGAAATACCAAACTCCAAACTTGGGGAGAGGTATCTATCCCTGATTCCGGATTCCAGCTCTCTGGCTTGTCCCCCTTCCTTCAAGCTGAGTAAGTGCTGCCAACTCTGACGGTAGGGGAGATTTGCCCACATGACAGTCTCAGATAGGAGAAAACATTCAAAAAGAGACAATGGTTAATTCAAAAGCAACATCTGTGGGAAATATGATTGCAAACTAGGAAAGCAAGTTGTCTATCAGGAGACGAGTGATTCATAAATGTTTCTGGCAGGGTCTCACACAGATGGAGTCGTGCACACAAGCTATTTTTTCCCCACTAGGAATTTTGCCTAACAGAGTAAGTGATTGCAGACCTGAGTGAGTATGCATTGTGATCGAGAGCAAATGTAATGAATTTTCTGATCAAAGCTCCATTGAATCTCTTCCCTTGTGCTCTTCCCCAATCTGGCCCCTTCCCTTCAGTAGGCAACTTGGGGAGGTTCTTGACTGAAATGTTTGTGCAGATGCAAGCGCTGTGACTTCCCTCCTGGCAGGGATTTCAACCCTGACAGAATACAGGGAAAAGTAAAAGCCATGTCTACTTCCCAGCAGTTCTTAAAAAAAAAAGCCCTCAATCTTGTTTGGGCCAAATGAGGCGTGGGAGTTGGTCTCTAGAGTGAAGACACCACGCGCACAGAACTTGAGAATGTTAGAACTGGGATCTTCAGGCTCACAGTCCAGACTTTTCATTATGCAGAGTCTGAGAGGCAAGGAGGTCAAAATGGCGTGCCAACTATCTCATAACTAATCAATGACAGAACCAGGGTTATTAACCCAGCTCTCTTGATTCCAAGTTTAGTGGGTTTTCTACCCCTGTTAACACATTTTTTTTCACTCATTAACTTATTCATGCATCAAATATTTTTTTCAATATCAACCATACTGCAAGCGATATTCTGAGTGCTGGAAAAAATAAAAAACAGGAAACAAGAAAAACAAAATTTTTACCTTAAATAGCATACATTCTAGGAGGAGAAAATAAAATTCAGATAAGGAAATAAGTATATAGTATGTCAGGTAGTGGTAACTGCTCCAAAGAAAATAAACAAAGTTCAAAAAACAGAGTGATAAAGGGCAACTATTTAAGAGAGGGTGATAAGGGCAATTCTCTGGGGTGACATTTGATCAGAGTCTGAATAAAGTGAGGTTGCAAACCACACAAATAGCTGAGGGAAGAACTTTCCAGGCAGAGAACAGTGAGTACAAAATCCAGGGAGCTGGAATGAACTTAGTGTGCTTTGGCAGAGGTTGGGGGGATGCATGAACTAAGTGAAGGGGAACAATGGAGATGAGGTCTGAGAGGCCATTAGAAGGCTGATTTTAGATTTTTTTTTTTTTAACAGATGATTCTGGCTGTTTGGTGATGACTAGACTAAAGAGAGGGTAGAGAGAAAGAGAAGATCAGAGAAACCAATAAGGAGGCATCTCCTTAAGACAGAACTTAAATTTCTTGACAAAGGGGGTTTTTATTTGGCTTGTTTGTTGTTACAAAATAAGTACCAAGAATAGTGATGGACACATGTTGGAGTGTTAGAGGTACTTGTTAAATGAATGGATGCTTGAAAGGTAAGACCAAGAAGAAAGTTGACAGTGGCTTGGACTAACATAACAGCAATAGAGACAGTGAAAAATGAATGCATTTAGGTGATGTTTCGAAAGTAGAAGTGACAAGAAAAGTTTCAAGATTGGATAAGTATATTTAGTAAGAAAGAACTCAAGAATGATGTCTAGGTTTTCGTCTGAAACCCTCCAGGTAGACAGTGGTAACTTCCCAGGGAGAAACAGATTTAGTAAGAAAATTTCAAAATTCTGTCTTTATCATGTTACATTTGAACTGTATACTGGTCTTTCAAATGGAAATAATGAGTTAACAGTTGAATAGAAGTGTTTAGAGCTCAAGGAAGAGATTAAGGTTGGAGACAGAAGTAGATAGTACATAAAACTATTGAACACCATAAGGTCACCCAAAGGATAAGTGTAGATGGGGAACTGAAGAGGTCCAAGGAGCCTAGGGTATTCCAGTGTTTCAGAGTAGGTGGTGGAAAAAGAATCAGCAAAGGATTTTTTCCCCAACAGGAAGTAATACAGGCAAAGAAGTCTGAAAAGGGGAAACCAGAAACTGAGGTATCCTAGAAACCAAGAGATAAAAATGTTTCAAAAGGAAGAAGTGATGAGATGTTTTGGTCAAGGGGAGGACTGAGAACTACCTACAGGATTTGGCCACACTGAGGTCACTGGTGATACTAAGAAGAGCAGTTTCACTGGCATGATGGAGACGAACCCTCACTGGAGTGAGTTCAAAGGAGATGGGACAAGGGGAGACAAAAACAGAAAAATTTTCTAGGAAATTTGCTACAAAAGGAGTAAAGAAATGAAGAAGGAATTGGAAGAGGATGAGGGGATTGAAAGAGGGATTTGGGGTTTTGTGGGTTTTTATGTGTTTTCTGATGTTTCCTATCATCTTGCATACTGATAGGAAGATCCAGTAGGAAGGGAGGGATTTATGTAGGAGAGAAATGGGATACTTGCAAGAGAAAATTCTGAGTTAGACTAGAAAACAGGACCAATGCACAAATGGAGGACATAGCTTTAGACGAGAGTTGGCACAGTTACTGTGGAAGGGAGGAAAGGCAGAAAACACTAGGGTGTATACGACTTGGTGGTAGAAAAGAAAGGTCCTGCCCTGATTGCTTCTTTATTCCCAATGACATAACAAGAAAGGTGGTCAACTGAGAACATGGAGTAGGAAGGAATGTCCTCTTAATGGAGAAATACGGAAACAGCTGTAGAAGATGGATCCCCAGTAGGACGCTCTATGCAGCACCAGCATAGAGTAGAATAGCCTTGAAGGAATCAAACACAGTTACTGGGTTGCCAGACAATGAGGGACAATTCCGGAGCCGGGGGTGGGCAGCTAAAGAGAAAGGGGTAGCTCCAAACAAGAAAGAGGTGCAGAAAGAGGAAGCAGGGGTATTTGGGACAGTGTTCTACCTCAAAAATTTGGAAGAGAACATCAAGATGGAATAGATCAATGTTGCTCTTTATGGAGATGCAAATATTAAAAAGTAACAAGTATATTTTTGTGAATTTAGGAGGAAAAGATTTGTCACCTAAAAGCATTAGTTCTTTCACTTGAATAACTCATCATGAAGTTATATAAGGCCACACTACCAACCAGCAACCATGGATCTGTGAGTATTATGCTATTTACTTATGTAGTAATACATCTTACATAGGCAAAAAGATGAATAACTTGTTAAGTTGAAGCAATTACCTAATAATAATAATAATAGCAGCAGCAATAATGATAGAATTATAGGTTCTCTGCATGCTTCAGTGGGTAGGAACCAGAAAGATTCATTTAATCTGAAGAATTCTATTTATTCTCAACGTAGCTTTATTTTTAGCTACCTGCTTCTTTTCTTAATGGAAGGTTTTGATTAATTCCCCTTACTGTTTTATAAATGTCCCTCTTAAGTACAGTTTTAGATAGCAGAGCAATTCAAATCTTTGAGTAGCTTGAAGGTTTCCTTTTTCCTTCAACACTTTTAAAGCCCTTGAGTTCAAATGTAAGGTCCAAAAAAAGCAATATAAATAGCTTGGCAATTTTTTACCTCCCTTGGGTAAAGGAACCACCACATTGTCATTTTCAAACTGGCTTCTCACACTACTTTGTGAGGGAGGGGACTAAAAAACAAACCACACTCACACACACACGGACACAGGCACACACAGTCGTAGTTCCTTTGGGGCTGCTTTAACAAGAGTATCTGAAACTAGGTGGCTTAAAAAAACAGACGTTTATTTCTCAGAGTTCTGGAGACTGAGACGTCTCAGAGCAGGCTGGCAGTAGGGCCAGGGACTATACAGACTGCTGGCTTCTGGCAGGGTCCCCACATGGCAGACAGGGTAAGGGAGTTCTTTGGGGTCTCTTTTATAATCCCACTCATGAAGGCTCCACCCTCATGACTGCGTCACTAATCCTAGTTACTTTCCAAAGACCCTACCTCACTAATATAACCATATTGGAGGGTAGGATTTCAACACATGAATTGGAAGGGCAGGGGGCACACCAACATTCGATCTGTAACATACAAACACACACATTTTGCAGCTTTTTCCAAATTCACAGGGATTTAAGACAAGCCTTTGCCTATCCTTTAGATTTTATTGCAAGGGGGTGTCCTCACAATTATCTTTTTAATTCTAAATTCAAAATGGATGTAAAATAAAACACATCTTGTATTGTGCTAATTCAGGTCTTAATAGAATGTTTTCAAGGTGGTTCAATACATTCTACCTAGCTAAAACTCTTTTCTGACTTTCAAAATAAAAAGTCTCCTTCATCCCCTCCTGTTTAATTTCTTTTACCCTTTTTGCTGATCCACACTTCCATTGGCTTTCTGGAGGAACTTCATTACACACACAAGATGACAGCTTCCTGAACCCATTTGAATTTCTTTGGGTGAAACAGAAGCCCTATTTGCCAGTACAACTAAGATTGCATCTAGGAAACTACTCTTCTGAATGAGCTGAACTCAGCAGGAAAAACAGACAAAAGGAATATTATTCTATAAATTAACTCTTCCTTGATCAATGCCCTGCTTCGGAGCTACTGTAACCAAGTTAGTCACACAATATGGATGCTGATCATGAATCTGAGGAAACCAGGACCGGGTGACATAAAGGCTTGGAGTCCAACTGAGATGCAAAAATGGACCAGGACAGGGACCATTAGCCAATAAAAGTCATGCAACAAAGATAAAAATTCAGTATTTCGAGTCAAGCTTATGTTCAAGTCCCAGCTACACAACTTGATGGATTTAATCTTTAAAATGCTATTCAATTTCTCTGACCTTAACAATGAAATGGGGATAAAAATGGCCATACCTCAGAAAGAATCAAAAGAGAGAATATACTTAAGGCAATTAGCATATAAAAACATGTGTTATACTTCTTCTGGCCTAGTTTATAAGGAGGATGTGGATCTCAGTTAATATTCAAAACAATTTTATGAGGCAAGCTCTATTATTACCATCTCTATTTTATAGACAAATAAATTGAAGCACAGAGAATTTGAGTAACTTGCTCAAAGATGCACAGTTAATCAAAGCCAGAGACAAAAATCTGAACCCAAGCAGTCTAGCTCTGAAGTCTGTCGTCCTAACCACTACAAAAATCTAACTTGCGTGGTTCTCTATTTTGAAAGGTGTTTTGAGATGGGAATTAAATCTGTGACAGGAATTAGCCAGCAGGTGGAAAAGAAGAGGCTATAGCAACAGAAGTCAACATTAAGATCTAGACAGGCAATACTTGCTGTTATGGGTGATGTGTCCATACAAAGATAGACACCCAGAAAGAAGGTCAAGAGGCAGGAAAGACTGGAAGAATCTCTGGGAAGATCTACCTCTATTTGGTATCCAGTGCTCACAGAGTGAAGCTTCAAAGCAGGGTATAGCCAGGCAGGCAAAGCTTCAGGATGCTTGGGAAGAGATGGCCCCATATTGCCCTGAATCCTATGTCTGGTTGTTGGGGAAAGTGACTTGATACACAGAAGACAGCTACAGACCTTAAAGAAAGAGAAATCAAAGTAAGGACTGGTATCATCTATTCCAGGACACCATCCATAAGATTTGTTCAAACTACCCTCTATCAATAGCAGAAGATTTTATACTTTCTTTCCACTGATTAGCACCTTATGATGGTTTCAGATATAAGACATTAATCTGGCTATGCTTGGCTGAGTTTGCTCATTAGAAGCATGACTTGTGGCTCCAATTAAGACACAAAAGATTATGCTTATTTGGAGTTTCCTTTTTCTAGACCTCTGAGGGCCTGCTCTTTTTGCACAACATTCACTCCTCTTCAGAAACCAGACAGTAGTTTGAGGTTGTGGAGTAGTAACTAAACTTGTTTTACCATGGTTCTGACTTCTCAAAAAGGTTTTCTGCAATGGGTTACTGGATAAAAGACAAAAAAAAATCTCAGAATAAGGTAGTATCTGATTTCCATCATATAGTCAAATAAGGATTATGATTTTCTCTTGATTACCTACAAAGGGATTAAAAAAAATAGTAGCCAAACTGGGCATCTTTACCCAGGTCAGATTTGTATCTTTATATTCTTCCTATTCACTTCTTTCTTCTCTCTTCCCCTCCCCTCCTGGTCTCTTCTCTCCTCAGGTGTCTCTAAAGGGGACACACCAAGACCACCAGCCTATTATCACATACTTCTTCCTGTTTCTTGTAGGGCAAAGGAGCTATGGGAAGTCAGCACCAACATTAGGGACAGCTCCTTTCCCTGGGGCTTCCCAGCCGTGTTCCCAGTTGTGGTTTTACTACAGGGCTGTAGTTGGTAGCTAAGAGGTTCTCCGATCTCCCACCCTCATAGTGGCCTTTATTATCAGTCTGGCTGAATCTTTAAATTGGCCTGCTGCAATATTTTCTGTGCTTTTATGGTCCAATGGTAGATAAATGAAGTCAGTAGAGATTCACAGGAAACATCCAGTTTTAGCATTTGCAAATAAAAGAGTCTTCAGTAACATTTGTTAATCTAATAAATCTCAGATGCTGAGTACACTAGAATCACAGAAGAGTGAGAAGGAATAAACAACTCCACATTAGCATTTCAGGACTCATCCTGATCCAAGCTGAACTTGGATCTGAACTGATCAAGAACTGAACCAACTGGTCTAGAACCTGAACTTCTAGGCTGGACTCCTGGAATACCTCACTGCCTTTAGGTCCTCAGCAAGTTCTGTAGAAGCTTCCTGAAACTTCCAAGAGGACAGACTGTCCTGGCACTATTTGGACAGACCATGGAAGCTTGAGCTAGCAATTCTAACTTATCTGGGCATGTTTCAGGACATACCCCCATGTTCTTTGAGATATGTAGACTCTCTCCTGGATTACCATCTCAATTTAAAAGCCCTTTGTGGGCATCCAGAGGACTGAGTTGGAATGCAGTACAGAACCAAGGAATGTTACATTTTGCAGAGTCCATGTGTGGTGGGAAAGCTTAGGGAGACAGTTAAGATTCTACAGATACTAGAAGGGGCTTCAAAAGATATTCTCATTTGGGAACACTGGTTTCTCCAGGTATAACACAGAAGATTCAGTTGTTGTAGAGCAGCCGCTATATTCTACCAAATACCTGTCCTCCCACACTGAGAAATTTAGGAAACATCAAAATAGATTTATAAGTGTATATTTCAACTTTGCTGCCAGAATAATAAAACACTTGAAGATTATTGGCAGATTTTCATGTTTGGGTCTAGCACATCTTTGTATGTATTTTTAAGGAGAAGTAAGCAAGAGCACAGCTGGTTTGGACTTCCTAGGCTAAAAACACTTTCAATAACAAATGACTTTTTCAGATTCAATGCGTTCAGCTGAGACTAAGCCAGACAGTGCTAAGTGGGCAAATTGATGCTTGCTCTCAAGTATAATAGTGGATTCAGTTAAGAATCATTTAGAGGAACTCAGGATTCAGTTAACAATCTTTTACTGGAATTCAGAAAATGAGAATCTAGCAGAGTATAAAGTGAGTTTGTAGTTATAGTTTAAGGACTGGACTCAGTGAAAAGAGTCTAGCTAAAAGAAGGAGCCTTATTTGGCCATCTCTAGGTTGAGAGAGGAGACACATTTTTATCAGTTTCAGGGACTCCAAGGAATCTCTGGACCTAGATTTAGGAATTACTGTTGATCAAGGCATTTTTCAGGGATAGTACATAAAGTTTCTTGGCAGTAGGGGTGTGGGTGGGGGTTTGACTTAGCTATTTACTGGATCCTAGAATATGCCAGAACACAGTAAATGCCCAGAAATGTTTGTTGATGATTGACATGGCAATCCAGAATGCAATTCAAAGGCCCCATAAACTTGAGAGATATGTTCAAAGGAGGTTTAAAGCCTCAGGAAACCCAGGTAAATAAGACCTGTGTCTTGGTAGTTTCTGAGCATCAAGATCATTCTGGTAGTTTATTAAAATGCATGTTCTAGAGCCTCTACCTCAATATTCTGGTTCAATACATCTCTTTGAATTGCACATTAGAACTTTTTTTTTATCATACATCATGTGAGGTGAATCTGTAGTCTGTTGTTTGAGAACCACTTCACTAAAACCTCCAGATATGTAACTGAGCTGGTCTCTAGTCCTAGAGTGAGGAGCATGATTAGACTGATCTCCATGGGAAAGGAGAACAAGACATGGCTTACCTTTCTTTAGGCCATCTCTAGAATAACCTCTTCTTCTGAGAACACCCAAAAAGCCTGTCTGTACACAACTAAAAACCTTAGAAAGCCTAGGTTCAAGGGAGGGCTTCAAGTAATGGTAAGGAATGTGAATTTTTATGAACCCATCCATCTCGGGCAGTCATCTGAAAGGTGAGTATACCAGTGCCTTTTCCACCTTAAGTTGAAGGAATAGATTTTCCTAGAATCCCCAGGTATCCATAATAATAAAATTACCTTGGTTTCATATCTTTACATTGCCTAGATGATAAGAGCTTGTTCTGGGCACCAAGATACCAAATCAAACTGAGATATAGATGCTTCCCAAATATTCAAGAGGTGCCATTGTGATTGTAGGACATATCCTATCCCACCACTAAACTCACTTCTTTCTCTGATGGAAGAGCAGAATGAACCATGTTCTAGAAAAATGTCAGGAGCAGCTTGTCAGCTACAGAGATCTCAGGAGACAAAGAAGGACCTTTCGAGGCACTTTTACTGAATTATCATATCTGTGGCTGAATAAGATCTGGCATGTTCACAGGTGAGTTCCTTTGGTAAAAAGTCATGAACTTATTACGAGGTAGGGACTGTACAGCACAGTGATTGTGATGCTAGATTTTTACTCATGAAACTCCCAGATAATTCCAAAAAGAATGTCTAGGGGAAAAAAAAGGTTTCCTGTAAGAACTGTATTAATCATTTTAACATTTTCCATTTACCCAATGGTAACTTTTACACATGTCAAAATTACCTATGGTAATGATGTCTTTGAATGCTCTTAGAGCTCACCTGGGTTCCAAAATGAAACATTCCATAACTTCAGGCATGATGAGGTAGAATCTACAGAAACTGATAGGCTACAGGCAAAGAAAGTCTTAGCCAAATCAGCTGAACACATATACTTCCGAATTATTAGTATGTAGAGGTAAAGTTATACTCTGCCAGAATCGGCCTCTCTGAATTTCCTATAAACCCCAGAAAGAGTGTATACATGGATCTGGGGGCTCAAGAAGAAAGCCAGAGCATCCACCTAATTCCTCATTTAATTCACAGGACAAAAATTTGCTTCTAAAATCTGACAGAACCTAGAATAAAAGAAATAGGTATTATATGAAAAAAAAAAAAAAGAAATCTGACAAAGCAAGAATTTCACTAAAAAGCCACAAGTGAGTTTGGAAGGTCTGTCAGTCAACTATTACTGCAATGTGGTGGTGGTGGTTTAGTTGCTAAGTCATGTCCGACTCTTGCGACACCATGGACTGTAGCCTGTCGGGTTCCTCTGTCCATGGGGATTCTCCAGGCAAGAATACTGGAATAGGTTGCCATTTCCTTCTCCAAGGGATCTTCCTGACCCAGGAATCGAACCCAGGTCCCCTGCATTGCAGGCAGGTTCTTTACCAACTGAGCTACAAGGGAAGCCCCTACTGCAACACTGCTGCATAACAACCATCTACAGAACATCAGTGGCAATAATAAGCACTTATTTAGTTCATTCAGTGAGGTTGACTGGATTAGCTAATCCAGACTGAACTTGGCTGGACGGTTTATTCCACATGCCTCTCAACTCTCTCCTGAGACTAGCATTAGTCTGGGAATGTTCTTCCCATGAATATAGCAGAAACACAAAAGAGCAAATGGATACACACAAAGTCTCTTAAGACCTAAGCTCAGAACTGGCACAGTGAATTTGTACCTGAGAGTATCAGCCAAAACAAGTCTCATGGCCAATTCCAAAGTCAAGGGGTGGGAAAGTAAACTGTAGACCTTTAATGGGAGAAACTGAACAGCCATATGGCAAATCAGATGAATGCATGGATGGTAATGTGATCTGCCACAAAGGTGATCAACGAGCGTATCAGATGAAAAGCGGACCATGAATGGACTTCTGCACAGATGTGAAGGTGACCAACTGACCTATCATCCTAGATCAGACTTCTGCAAAATGCATTTCCTTTACATGATACCTGACCTCTGTTATTAATACTATTGACTCCAGAGTAAGAATAATGAATAAATTGAATCATATCTCCTCTTATCAATATATGCCTCCTGAAATAGCTCTACAAGAATGAAACCAGTGTTCATTCTTCCCCTTAAATGTTACTCTTTAAATTCATTTAACATATCACTAATACTTTGAGTAACAAGTCAGTTATTATCTGGACATAGAGTGTGGCTCACTACCTATTGTACAATAATTTTGTGAAGAAGGAATAAACAACCTCTCTGTCTTTGCCAGGCTTTAATGATCTGGCCATCTGGGTGTGGACAGAATGAACTTCAAAATCTCTCTTCAGAGACTTCCAAACGAATTAAATTCTCAGTAGATCTGGCAGTAACTGTAAAAATAATTGTGTTATGACTACCAAATGAGAAAGCTAAGTCTATCAGCTGGCTACTCAGGAATTAGTATAAAATTAAAAGCAACTCAACTGGGTCTTGGCAGTTAACCATATCCTTGAATTCTGAATAGAGTGTGAATCCATTCAAATTGCCCTTCTGTAGATTTCATAGAATCATAGAGGATTTAAGACACCACTTTCCATTTCTTTGAGTTTTGGATCTGTGTCTTCACAAACTTTCTTCTTTTTCTCTTTTATGTGTCTTGCCAGGGAATTTTATCTCAGAATATTTCACCAAGTGCAACTCGGCAGATGTTCTCAGTTAATAGACACCAGTACATATAACGCAAAGGAAAACCTGCTTTGCGTGTTTGCTTTTAAAGTCAGAAGGTACGTGCATAGTTCTGAGACTTGCATTTTATCCACTGGACTCTCCAAATTAGGATGTTCCAAGGAGATCAAATAGGTCATTGCACTTGAAAGACTGGGTATAATTTTCAAAGATAAAAACATAATTAAGTAAAAATACAATGGATATTGTATTAGTTACTTGGATTATCAATGACTGTTACTAGAAAAATAGATCTGCCTGTATAACTATAGTCTCACAAAGACATCTAGCAAAATTAAATAAAATTTCCCTCTCTAGATAATCCCCCTTATTTTTCTAAATAAGGTATGCCATCTAGCTTCTAAGAGTAGTATTTCAAAATACTCTTTTTCTAATATGGCAACTACAAGTGTTTAAGTTGACCATAAATGAGGAAATCATATGAGAGTTCTTTAGACATCTTGGTACTTGTTGAAGTAAAGTTAGATGACCCAAAACTCCCACAGATAGGACATTTGTGAACATGCAAACAGAAGTCACAGTTATAAGCTTGTTATTTCACGTAACTGCTGCCTAGAACACTAGCTTTTGAACTTTTTTGGCACCCAGTAAAACATAATTTAACATTACAATTCAATACATACATTCACATCCTCAAAGATACACACAATAATTAAAGTAATAGGTTTAGAAAATCTGTACTTACTCTCATTACATATGGTACACGCCGATGATGTTTCTCTTCTGTTTTAATGTGTTTTGGATTGCTAATAGTAATGTGCTCTAAGTGTTTTTATAGCCTGCTAACAGGTTGTGATCAATCCCTATCTGAATTTTGGAAAGCTTGAACCTTGTGAGTGTGTTCGTGTTAAGTCACTTCAGTCGTATCTGACTCTGTGTGACCCTATGGACTGTAGCCTGCCAGTCTTCCCTGTCCATGGGATTCTCCAGGTAAAACTATTGGAGTGGCTTGCCATGCCGTCCTCCAAGGGATCTTCCCACCCAGGGATCTAATTCATGTCTCTTATGTCTCCTGCACTGGCAGGCAGGCTCTTTACCACTAATACCAACTTTAGTGGATATCAAAGTCCAGGTTCCCTGGAAATCAGACCCCAAGACAAAGCATTAGTGCTTTGAGAGTTTTTATATCAGGAAAGCAAGAGTGAGAGGAAAGAACAGTGAGTCAGTGAAAAAGGAGGAACACGTATAAAGTGGTACATTCCTGATATGGCTACCGCTTCATAAGAAAACACAGCTGGTTGCTCAGCCACAGAAGAGAAACATCTACATGACAGAGCCCTTTGTAGAGGGTGAAGGAGAAAGGTAAGCTATTGACTGTAAGCTCTTTCCCACTTGTAGTCTCTCACTGGTCAAAATTCACCCCATCTCAACTCCGTTACATTTCTGGATTATTTTGTCCAATTCATCTGGGCAAAACCAGTGTTAAGATCATATGTTAAGGCAGCTAGACAGGGTACCCACCCATGGCCCAGATGCCAATGCCCATATCTCATCCCCAAGGGAGCCTGACAACCTGAGATGAAGGGCAACCAGTCTTTAACCCTGGAGATGACACAAGTTGTCACTGTTGTTTAGCCAGAAAGTGGGAACAAGTCCCAGGAGTCATGTAGAACTGAGCACACCTGAGATGCCCCCAAATCAGGGCCACTATGCTGGGGAAAACACAGATTCTGGAGTTGGGAATGGCCCAGGTTCATACATACCCATCTCCACTTTCAGCATATAGTATCTATGTAAGTTGCTTTACCTTTTTAATGAAGTATAATAACATGCTTATAATTTCCTCTAAATTGGACTAAAATGGGTCAGAATGGGTGAATTTAATTCAAATGACCATTATATCTGCTATTGTGGGCAAGAATCCCATAGAAGAAATGAAGTAGCCCTCATAGTCAACAAAGAGTTCTAAATGCAGTACTTGGATGCAATCTCAGAAATGACAGAATGATCTCTATTCATTTCCAAGGCAAACCATTCAATACGACAATAATCCACGTCTATGCCCCAACCACTAATGCTGAAGAAACTGAAGTTGAACAGTTCTATGAAGACCTACAAGACCTTCTAGAACTAAAACCAAAACAAGATGTCTTTTTCATCATAGGGGACTGAAATGCAAAAGTAGAAAGTTCAAGAGATACCTGTAGTAACAGGCAAGTTTGGCCTTGAAGTACAAAATGAAGCAGGGCAAAGGCTAACAGAGTTTTGCCAAGAGAATGCACCGGTCATAATAAACACTCTCTTCCAACAACACAAGAGATGACTCTACACATGGACATCATCAGATGGCCAATACTGAAATCAGATTGATTGTGTTCTTTGCAGCCAAAGATGGAGAAACTCTATACAGTCAGCAAAAACAATACTGGGAGCTGACTGTGGCTCAGATCATGAACTCCTTATTGCCAAATTCAGACTTAAATTGAAGAAAGTAGGGAAAACCACTAAGCCATTCAGGTATGACCTAAATCAGATCCCTTACCATTATACAGTGGAAATGACAAATAGATTCAAGGGATTATATCTGATAGACAGAGTACGTGTGAAACTATGGACAGAGGCTTCATAACATTGTGTAGGAGGCAGTGATCAAAACCATCCCCAAGAAAAAGAAATGCAAAAAGTCAAAATGGTTGTCTGAGGAGGCCTTACAAATGGCTGAGAAAAGAAGAGAAGCAAAAGGCAAAGGAGAAAAGGAGAGATTTATCCTTTTTTTTCTTTTATTTATTTATTTATTTTAATTTTCTTTACATTTTCATGTTGGTTTTGCCATACATTGACATGAATCTGCCATGAGTATACATGTGTTACCCTTCCAGAACCCCCCTCCCACCTCCCTCCCGATTACCTCCCCCTAGGTCATCCCGGTGCACCAGCCCCGAGCATCAAACCTGGGCTGGCGATTGATTTCACATGTGATGATTAACATGTTTCAATGCCATTCTCCCATATCATCCCACCCTTGCCCTCTCCCATAGAGTCCAAAAGACTATTCTATACATCTACGTTTCTTTTGCTGTCTCACATACAGGGTTATCGTTACCATCTTTCTAAATTCCATATATATGCATTAGTATACTGTATTGTTTTTCCTTCTGGCTTACTTCACTCTGGATAAGCTCCAGTTTCATCCACCTCATTAGAACTGATTCAAATGTATTCTTTTTAATGGCTGAGTAATATTCCATGTGTATATGTACCACAGCTTCCTTATCCATTCGTCTGCTGATGGACATCTAGGTTGCTTCCATGTCCTGGCTATTGTAAACAATGCGGCAATGAACATTGGGGTACATGTGTCTCTTTCAATTCTGGTTTCCTCGGTGTGTATGGCCAGCAGTGGGATTGCTGGGTCATATGGAAGTTCTATTTCCACACTGGAAATCTCCACACTGTTCTCCATAGTGGCTGTACTAGTTTGCATTCCCACCAACAGTGTAAGAGGGTTCCCTTTTTCTCCACATCCCCTCCAGCATTTATTGCTTGTAGACTTTTGGATGGCAGCCATTCTGACTGGTGTAAAGTGGTACCTCATTGTGGTTTTGATTTGCATTTCTCTGATAATGAGTGATGTTGAGCATCTTTTCATGTGTTTGTTAGCCATTTGTATGTCTTCTTTGGAGAAATCTCTGTTTAGTTCTTTGGCCCACTTTTTGATTGGGTTGTTTATTTTTCTGGAATGGAGTTGCAGGAGTTTCTTGTATATTCTTGAGATCAAATGAGTCAGTTCTTTGCATCACGTGGCCAAAGTATTGGAGTTTCAGTTTAAGCATCAGCCCTTCCAATGAATATTCAAGATTGATTTCCTTTAGAGTCTTCAATATAACATTGACTAGAATTGTAAAAATGAGTACTCTTGTCTTATTCCTAATACTGAAAACATTGTTTCATCTTTAAATTTTGTATTTTCTGTAGGCTTTTTTAGGTGCTCTTTATCAAGTTAACAAACTCTCTTATTTCTAGTGTGCTAAAATTTTTTATCATGGATGTTGAGTTCTATCAAATAATTTTTTTGGTATCGATTGACAATAATATTTTTTCCTTATCTGTTTGTTGATATAGAATATAAGGTTGATTTTTCTGTGCTCAGTCACTCAGTTGTGTCTGACTCTTTGTGATCCCCATGAACTGTAGACCACCAGAGTACTGGAGAGATTTGCCATTTCCTTATTGCTTTTAAAAAACCATGCTTTCTAAGATAAACACAATTTGGATATGACATATTTTTTTTAGATTTTGCTGAATTGGCTCTGCTATAATTTGTCCAAGACTACCTGGGTCTCCCCCATTGTGGGCAAACACTTTACCGTCTGAGCTATCAAGGAAGCCCTATTTTACATGTGCTTCTGAATGAGATTCACACACATTTTTCCTTTCTTGTTTTGTCCATATCAGGTTTTTGGTAGCAAGGTTATACAGGCTTCATAAAATTAGTTAAGAAATATTCCCTCTTTTACTCTGCTTTGGAATATTTTCCATAAAATTGAAAGTATTTGTTCCTTCTATGTTTGGCTGGACTCTGTGCTAAAACCATGTAAGGCCTAGAGTTTTCTCTGTGGAAAGGTCTTTGACATGGGTCAGTTTTCTTAAAGGTTAGATGACTTAGCATGTGTTCTATTTCTTCCTGAAACAATTTTGCTTAAGCTATATTTTTTCTAGGAATTTGTTCACTTCAAATAAATTTGCAAATTAACTGGCATGAAGCTGGTCATATGATCCTTTATTTCCTTAATGCTTACAGCTTTATCCTCTTTTTTATTCCTCATATGGTTTACTTGGGAGAGCTCATTTTTCTTGATTAATCTTGCCAAAGATTTGTCAATTTTATTAGCCTTTCTAAACAACCAAATTTTGTTTTTGTTCATTCTTTTTACTCAATGCTCATTTTCTATTATGTAATTTTAGCCCAAGTTTTTATCATTTCCCTCCTTCCATATTCTTAAGGTTTACTTTGTTGTTCTTTCCCTATCCTCTGAAGTTGAATGTATCACTCATTGATTTTCAATCTTTGTTTCTGTTTTGATACAATCATTAAAACCTAAAAGTTCTAAATGCTGTGCTATTTGCATAAGTTTTGATAGTAGTGTTTTAAAATTGTTCCATTCTAAATATTTTCTACTTTTATTACATTTTGATTCATAATTTTCTTAGGAATATATTGCTTCATTCCTTAATATGTGGAGTTTTGTTGGTTACCTTATGATTATTGATTTCTAGCTAAACTGCGCTGTGCTCAAAGAACAATAGAGGACTTTAAAAGTTATTGAGACTGCTCTATGGCAAATTTTTTTCAAATATCTTTTGTGTTCTTATATAGAATGCGTATTCTGTTGTGTAGACATGTTACTATACATGCCCATTAGGGCATGATTATTCATCATTATCTAATTTTTCACTTTCCTTACTGATTTCTTTTTATCCCATTACTCAGTTTCTGAGAGGTATGTTAAAACTTCCTTTTATAATTGTGGACTCATGTCTCTTTTAGTTTTGTCAACTTTTGTTTATTTGTTTTGAGATATATTAGGCACATACAAATTTTAAATTATATTTTCCTGGTGAATTAAATATTCTATCACTCAGAAGAGATTATCTAATTATACTTTCTGCTTTAAAGCATAATTTGTCTGATATTAAAACAGTTACAGTATTTTTCTCTTCACTACACTTGCCTGATACATTTTTCAATCTTCCCTGTGTATTGTCATCCAGTTTAACAACCTTTATATTTTTGCTAAAGCATTTACTCTATTTACATCTTTTGTAATTATTGACATTTATGCTTGTATCTACTATCTTAATTAGCATTTTCTATTTATTCTGCCTTTTCTATACTCTTTTTCTTCTCATTTCTTGACTTTTTAAAATTCTTTTTCTCACTTTCATTTTCCTTTGCAAGTTTTGAAGTTATATACTTCATTTTTATACTTATAGTGGTCTTCCTATAAACTGTAGCATGTATACCATAAAAGTCAGCATCTTCCCCTCCCTCTCAAACAAAATAATTTCTTTTTGTTTTACTTTACTGAAAGTATATTTTAATAAATATTCATAAAAAATATTATTCACACCAAAAGTTGTGTGCCAGGCTGGTTTTCACCTGCTACAAAGAGCACAATTTCAACTTCAGTTACTTTCTTCCCAATGTAGGTTCTATTGATTTCCAATATTTTAGTTTTGCCCTTCCGGTATTTTAACCTACTCCTAATTCCCATTTTTATTTAAATTTACCATTATCTTTGCCCACCATTTCTTATTGAAGCTCAGATATTTTTCATCTAGGATCACTTTCATCATTTCTGAAATGCACTGTTTAGACGAATGGCATTGAAACATGTTAATTACCATATGTGAAATCAATCGCCAGCCCAGGGTTGATGCTCGGGGCTGGTGCACCGAGATGACCCAGGGGGAGGGAATCGGGAGGGAGGAGGGAGAGGGGTTCTGGAGGGGGAGCATATGTATACCCATGACGGTTTCATGTCAATATATGGCAAAACCAACACAATAAAGTAAAGGAAATTTAAAAAAATAGAAATATGTCATTTATATATTAGTTTATGATATTATTTTGGAAGTAAACTCAGTTCAGGCTTGCCTGAAAATGTCATTTTTCCTTTTATTTTATAGGATATTTTCCACTGAGTTAAGAATTCCTAATTAGCTGCTATTTTTGCTTAGTGTACTAAAGATATCACTATACTGGCTTCTGGCTTCCATTACTGCTGTAAGAAATCAGCTGTCTATGATTTCTTTCAACTATTCCTATGTAGGTGGCCAGTTATCCCTCCTGACTGCTTTAAAGATTTTTTTTTCCATCTTTCATGTTCTCTAGTTTCAAGCTAATGTGTTTTGGTTAGGATTTCTTTTTTAATATCTGCCTTGGATTCTTTGGGGTTTATGCATCTGAGGATTTATGTCTTTCAATAATTCTGGAAAATTCCCAGCCATCATCTCTTTGGATACTGCTTCCTGTTCTCTTTATTATTTATTTATGAAACCAAAAGTGCTTTTATGTGTGATATCTCACTCTCTCCTTTGTGTCTCTTAATCTCTTTCATATGTTCCCTATGTTTTTCTCTCCAAGTAAAGGGGTAGCATCTACAGTTCATCTTTATGATGAGAGTACAGTGTTCTTGTCTCAGCTTTGGGAAGGAGGCTCCTTTATTAGATTCCACACCTGAGTTTTGTTTCCTGTCTCATAACTCAATGAGGAAATTGAAGCTGAAGGTTACTAGGTTCCACAAATGTCCTCAGAATGAAAGTGAAATTTAGAACTAGCTTAGCTCTCTGGGTCTCTGTCGCTACTTACCAAGATTTTAGCATGATAATTCCTTCCTTTGTTGTTTACTCACAGATGCTTTTAAGTAACCTTACATAGCATTTTTAGTAGTTTTCAATGGTAGGGTTGGACAGTGTAACTGGCCCACCATATTATCAGAAATAGAAGGTGATATTTTTCATGTAATTATCAGGCATAGACTAAGCACTCAATAAATAGTAGCTATTATTAATTATTGTTACAGTTTTTCCCCTAGCCTAACTAGTATGTCTGTTATCTTGTTTCCCTCATGGAAGCATCATGCATTTAAAAAAAAAAAAAAGTAGATGTTTTTAAATCAGTAAGGAACTAATTCTTCACTGGTTTTTTCTATTAATAGAATGCCAAGGCCAAGTCCTGAATTCTAGTAATTTGAACCAGAAAAGTAAAAAGCCATGGCCATACATGTGTTCCAGGGCTCTCTAATCATAAGAAAGGAAAAGAGAACAAGCTCTCTTTATTTAGGATTGAAAACAATATCTTTGATCATGTAAAATACAATGAAGAATTGGAAAAAAAACACAGATCAAATTATGCATCAAAATCTTTTCCAGAAAAAGAAAATGAAACGGGCATTTTTCCACATAAGTCACAAACTTCAATTGGTTGATATAAAATAAAATGTTTTTCATTGCTGTGTGGCTGCATCTGATCAAATCTCCAGTGTTTGGTGAATGTTACTGCCTTTGTCTGCAGGAATAGGAAAGAGATTTGATATTACAATTTTTCAGAACTTCTAAACCAGACAAGGTCACTGTAAGGATACATGAAAGTCATCATAATCCTAAATCACAAAAAGTAAATATGAACATACCTAAATGCCAATATCTCCTTTCTATTATCTCTTGCCAAGTTTAAACTGACAGAACTAGTTAGGGGGAAAGTGACTGTTTCCACATTTATCTCATTGGTAAAATATCAACCACATGACTAGCTTTTGAACTGTCAGAATAATGGCAACATTTAACAATTCTCAAAGAAAGATGTCAAAGAGAGACCCAAGCTGTTACTTAATACTGTTGCCCCTTTCAGATATGAAGCAGTGGTTCCAAGGTGGCTAGTGGTAAAGAACTCGTCTGCCAGTGAAGGAGACGTAAGAGACTCAGGTTTGATCCCTGAGTTGGTAAAATCCCCTGGAGGAGGAAATGGCAACCTACTCCAGTAGTCTCACCTGGATAATCCCCTGCACAGAGGAGCCTGGCAGGCTACGATTCACAGGGTCACAAAGAGTTGGACACAACTGAAGCAACTTAACACACAAATATGTTATATGGATCAGGTTACTGAAACCCTAAATTCTCCTAGTTCTGACATGTGAAATGGTCATTAGCTAACCAATGAAGAATATCAAAATTTAAGAGTACTTGGATATTTCCTCACAAGTATAGGATTCATAAGGGAAGCGAAGCTTGGGGTCATTTAAGGTGAATGCTCATCCCCAACCTAGAGATAAGCAGTAAGAGGAAGGGAAGTAAGGCAGTCAGGAGACAGTTTAGAGCCAGTGCAAAGTGTATAGGACCATTTGGAGGTTTCTAGCACTAGTCTTAGGAGAGAAACTGGTAACTGAGGCCAGTGGGGATCAAAGGAATGAGGAGGCAGGCTTTAGACACCTGCCTGGCATATGGTGGGACTTCACCCCAGAGTATCAAAAATACACACACACACACACACACACACACACACACACACACACACACATATATATACACCCCAGAGTAATACAGATAAATATATACATACATACATATGTAAATAACCCACAATATTAAATATATATATGTATATACACACATACATGCACAGGTCACTAAGGAAAAAGAGCACTAGTTAAGAATGATTGCATTAAATTTTGGAGAAACAAATATAAAATAACTGCTGAGTTTGCTGGTTTTTTAATCTACTCCAAGCCTTACATCTCAAGTATCTGCTGATGGTTGGAGTATTTGAACCATGAGCCATAAAGATTCATAATTAATCTTAGTTCTAGAACCAAAATAGGGGCTCTATATTTTAAGGTGATGAGGAAAAAAACCCCTAGGCATTTAAAGGATTTTTAAATCTTCAGGTAAAACCAAGAATCAGAATGTACTCCCTAAAGTATAACTTCCAGCCCACACTTAGATCTCTAGTCTTTGCTACCTAGCACTGTGTATTGTTGAGCCAAGTGTATTTTAAACTCTTCAGTTTAGTAGGACAAATAGGAATTGGTACCAATTGTGTGCCAGGAAGGTTTCATGAGGCAGAGCGATGATTAAGACACGGTCTAGTCATTGGAGCAAGCATTCTTTATACAGAGGCCATAAAATCTCCAGAGGAACATTGTATAGTCATTTAATTTTAGTATTTATGTAGTGTTGTGTGCATGTAACTCTAGACATTTGAACACAAGGCAAGAGCTCCATAAGTGTCATTGAATGAAAAAGTACCACTAATCTGATTCATGTATTAGTTTCTTAAATAATGACAAACCTAGTGGCTTATAAAAATACCCACTTACTATCTCACAGTTATGTGGGTCAGAAATTAAGCACTGCATGTCTCCAGGTATTTCTACTCAGGGGTCACAAAACAGAATTCATGGCTGTTAGCTGGGCTGGGATCTTATCTGGAAGCCTGGGAAAAATCCCCACTTTGTAGTCAAATTCAGTTTCCATTTTTCTTGGCATGTGGCCCCTCCAGCAGTCACTCAGTAGTGTTGGACTCTATGCAACCCCATGAACTCTAGCTCACCAGGCTCTTCTGTCCATGGGATTCTCCAGGCAAGAATACTAGAGTGAGTTGTCATTCCCTTCTCCAGGTTATCTTCCCAATCCAGGGATCAAACCCAAGTCTCCCACATTTCAGGCAGATTCTTTACCATCTGGGTCACCAGGGAAGCCCTTCAATCCAACAACATGCCTCTAATTTCTGATCTCCCCTTCTGCTACGAGCTGGAGAAAGATCTCTACTTTTCAGGGGTTATGTAATTTGATTAGGTCTGACAACATAATCAAAGATAATCTTATTTTAAGGTCAACCGATGAGTAGCCTTAATATTATACACGTGCAAAATCCACTGTGCCATGTAATATGACATACTAACAGCAGTAACATCAAGGGACCAAGATTCTGCCTGGCACAGTTCATTTGATTGCATGAATCTGTCCCAGGTAGTTTAATCCAAAAGTTGGGTAACTGAGAAGTTAGAAGTGATGTGGTCTTCATCATAGATAAACCATGACTGAAGATATTGGATATCTCTCAGCTGTATACCCTCTTAAGTGTGGTTTCATTCTCTCCCACTGCAGACTGATCTTCTTCAATTCTAATTTTGTATGTTCTCAGATTAGTGACCTGCAGAAAAAGGGAACTTCTCTATTTCAGTGTCCAAGTAGAGCCCCTCTATTTGGACTTTGGTTGTGAGCAGAGTGTTCCAATAATGGGGGAATGGTTGATACTCATTCATTCAAATACCATAATAGTTCATCCTTGACACTGAGACCCACTATGTCCTCCAGTGCAGTCTGGGTTTTGATCTTTTCTGAGTCTTACCTCTTTACCTTCCCTAGTAGATGTTGTGGTCCCCTAACCATTCCCTCTTTACCAGCCAGTGTATTCATTACCCAGCTGCTGTGTGTACTGCATCTAGCAGCTTATATGGATACCTGCAACTTTCACCAGAACATCACCTATGGCTGACTAGCACACCTCACTCAGAGATGTCTGGGAGGTTTCAGTATCCCCTACCCCAAGGCGACAAACAATGATTGTACTGATTGTACGAGTTTAGGGAGGTATGAAATTTCATCCTCTTTGCCTTAAAACACACAGCTCCAAAGTAAGAGAAGACATCATCTGAGACCACATCCTCGCTTAGTTCCTTGCTCCTACCTTTACTGGTTCCCTCCTTCCTTACAAGTTTTCCTGAAAAGCAAACTCTCAGTGAATCATGAGCTCCTCAGTCTCTGTCTTGGACTCTGCTTTTAGGGAGGTAGATACTAAGATACATCCTGTTAACTCTGCTGATTGCCTAATGTCCCACCCAAAGTCCAGTTTTCCCTCCCCTCAGAATTCTTTTGCTTAAAATCCAGGAACTCCAACTACTATTCTGAGGACAGATGAAGAGAGGAAAGGGGAGAATTTCACAATGACAACCCTGCTAAAGCCACAAATGCTAAGTCGCTTCAGTCATGTCCATCTCTATATGACCCCATGGACTGTAGCCTGCCAGGCTCCTCTGTCCACGGGATTCTCTAGACAAGAATACTGGAGTGAGTTGCCATTTTCTCTTCCAGGGCATCTTCTCAACCTGGAATTTGGACCCATGTCTCATTTCTCCTACATCGGCAGATCAGCTCTTTAGCGCTAGCTCCACCTGGGAAGCCACATGGAATAGAGAAAATGGTTGTGATGGGAAAAGTGGTTACTTTTGAGCATCTTAAATCCTTGACTAGTTTGTATGATCCAGGAGAGCAAGAACTCTGCTCTAGTCCCCTTTCTATCTTCCATAGCATGTAGCGCAAGGCCTTGCACAACACAGATGTTTAATAAACATGAGGGGTCCATTTCACAAAGGACTACAAGTGATCACTATTTAAAGACAAAGTGGAAACAGACAAATTGAAAATGAATAGAAGTGTTTTGTTTACATGGATCACATTAACTACAACTAATATTTACATAGTAAGTTACACAAAGTATGTCTGCATATATAATTTCATTTCCTTATTAAAACAATCATGCAAGGTGAGTTAGCAACAGCCCCATTTTACAGATGAGCCTCTGAGAGGTAGACTCTTACCCAAAATAGCATGGCTAGTACTCACTGAACAAGAATATTTGATTTAGGTCCTCTATTTCTTCTTCTTCTTCTAAACACAACCTCCCTGAAAAGGTGAGTCCCCCACCCCTACTTGGTCTCTTATTTATCTGGAAAATGTTTTTGGAGCCTGAGATTAAAGAGAGCGACTGGTAATGAAGAAATGTGTTGTGCTCCGGCAATCTGTCTTTTCTTCCAAAAAGGAGACTAATAGCAGCATGGAGAGGACTCTTTTTTTTTTTTACTCTATCATATAATTTATATGAGAAATACAAAAAATAATTCAAATGAACATATTTGTGAAACAGATTTAGAGACATAGAAAGCAAATGTGTGTGGTTATCAGAAGGGAAAGAGAAAGGGGACAAATTAGGGGTATAAGATTAGAAAATACAAATTACTATGCATAAAATAAGAAATAAGGATACATTGTATAGCACAGGGAATTGCAGCCATTATATTGAAATGACTTTAATGGTGTATAATCTGGGAGAGGACTCTTGAGAGTCCCTTGGACTGCAAGGAGATCCAACAAGTCCATCTTAAAGGAGATCAGTCCTGGGTGTTCATTGGAAGGACTGATGGTGAAGCTGAAACTCCAATGCTTTGGCCACCTGATGCGAAGAGTTGACTCATTAGAAAAGACCCTGATGCTGGGAAGGATTGGTGGCAGGAGGAGAAGGGGAAGACAGAGGATGAGATGGCTGGATGGCATCACCGACTCAATGGACATGGGTTTGGGTGGACTTCAGGAGTTGGTGATGAACAGGGAGGCCTGGCGTGCTGCAGTTCATGGGGTCGCAAAGAGTCGGACATGACTGAGTGACTGAACTGAACTGAAAGACAACGGGGGATAAAGCAGGCCAAGGGTGTATAAAGAAGTAAAGAAGACCTGGCCCCACTCAGGTCTCTCAGACTTAGGTTATATTGTTACGCTTCGCTTCTCTAATTCCTGGCATCAGATTGTTTCAGCTGCTGAGCACTTTTGAGTTTCTTCCCCAATAAAAAAAAGCAAGGTCAATCCAATTTCTCTTCAGTTACATAGTTTCACTCACATCCTTTACAATATAATTAATCAGGGTGGTGTGTGGTCATACCCCATCCAACCTGGAGCCAAAACTTTCCCTGTAACCATTAGGAAAACTTCTCCCTCTCAGGGAGAAAGCTCCCCTTGCTTGTTCTCAATGCCAGAAAGCAGAGTGTGAACAGGTCATCTGACTTAAATCCATAGGTATCATATAGACCCCATGTCTAGTCTTTGAGGTCCAAGAACACACAGAATCTCATCTAAGTAGCTCTTGAAAAATCCTCTGAGAATCTGTTTGAAGTTGTCTATTGGCTGGAGTTTTCACATTAACACCAATGGTGTCTGATTTTCCAATCTTTTCTTTAATTATGTTTTTCTACCTGTGGCTGTTGATTTCAAATTATTTTATTCTAGACTTATACCAGCTGGAAAAACAGGAAAACCCCCCTCCCTGGGGACCAGGCTTCCCCCACCCACCATGGGCTCAACAGCAATGACTATGATCTTGCCTGGCAATGCCCTCAGCTAGATGATCCTTCCAAGTGAAATTCAAGTTCACATTGAAGACAAAATTATCTGCCCCAATACATTTTTCCTTTGACCAAGAATTTTAAAACAGTCTTCCAAGATCAAAAGATGAAATCTCCCTCCATGGACAATGATTTTTTGGCCAGTATTACTACAGCCAAAATAGTCCCAGCCACACAGTTGCCTACATTCTGATTTAAAGGTCAGAGAAAGTAAGGGATACACCCTAAACCAGCCAGGGCTGCAGCTGTTAGGAGTTTCATGTCCTTAATTCTCTCCGTAAGGCTCAGCATGGTTGTTTACAAACACAGTTTTCTTCAAAACAGCTTGTATGTTTTTCTTAAATCAAACCAACTATCTTGGTGCCAGATTACAAATATAGGACTATTTCACCACCTTTTTTTTCCATCTTCCCTAAAGGGGGCTTCCCTTGTAGCTCAGTCAGTAAAGAATCTGCCTGCAATGCAGGAGACCTGGGTTCAATTCTCGGACTTGGAAGATCCCCTTGAGAAGGAGATGGCAGCCCACTCCAGTATTCTTGCCTGGACGATCTCCATGGACAGAGGAGCCTGGCAGGCTACAGTCCAAGGGGTTGCAAGAGTTGGACACAACTTAGTGACTAAACCACCACCACCATTTAAAAGCTTATTTTTTAATTAAAATAACATAAAGTCTTCATATTTCACAGAGGAAAGGTATAAGGTTGAAGTAAGAGGGACTAAAATAAGTTGGTGGTCCCCACAAATCAGTGGAGACACTCAAAGTAGGGTAATTCAGACCAAGGCTATATTCCAGAGGCAAGGTTAACAAATGTGTGGGTTTCAGAGAGCCACAAAGGCAAGTGCAGTAACTTGAAAGCAGCTGGCACAGTCTCACCAGTGAGACTGAGGATAAAAGGGGGGAAGTGTTATCAGAATCCAGAGGGTAGACTTCGCTGGTGGTCCAGTGGTTGGGAATTCACCTGCCAGTGGAGGGGACATGGTTCTATCCTTGCTCCAGGAAGATTCCACATGCCAAGGGGCAACTAAACCTATGAGCCATAACTACTAAAGCCCACACACCTAGAGCTCACGCTCTGCAGTAAGAAAAGCCATGGAAATGAGAAGCGTGTGCACTGCAACTAGAGAAATACCATGCAACAACGAAGACCCAGTCCAGCCAAAACTAATTAATTAAAAAAATAATCTAGAAGGAGAGAATTGGCTGGAGTCTATTTTGTGAAGAATGGTGACTTTTGCTGGGAGCACAGAGGTAGGTCTCGCAACGAAGGGGCCAAGGGAAGACATCTTTGAGTTTGCATTCATCCATCTCACACAGCTTCCTCCAAGGGCTTTCCTTTGGCCAAAAGTAAAAGGTAGTCTGAGGGCATGGAGAACCCCCTTGATTGAGTTCATACACATTAGCCTCTTAGGATCAATAATTTTTCTGGGTTGTGATGCTTAGAAATTGTGACAAGAATGACCATATATGACATCTCTGGTATGTACCAGGCACTTGTACTTTATTTCTTCTAATCCCTTTACTACCCTCTGGGGTGCATATTTTATGGGTTCCCTTGGTAGCTCAGCTGGTAAAGAATCTTTATCTCACATATGTGAAAACTGACTCGGAGACTCAGTAACTTGCTCAATGCGGTCACATAGCTGATAAGTGTCCCATCCTGATTTTGAACTCCATTCTGTTCTTTCTAGGATGTTCTACTACATATAAAGTGCCCATCATTGTGCTTGATAAACAGTGAGCTCAGACAAGCAATACTATTAATAATGGTAAGGAGAGAGCTGCTTCTTATTACCCAAAGCTATGTTTTATGCAAGCCTCTTACATACATAATCTCAGTTAATCTTCACAGATTAACTGTGGATCTTATCCAAGAAGGAAAATTTCCCTAGTACTGAAAAGATACACAAGTTTTGACCAAGGACTGTGTGGTGACCATGAGAATCTGCCTCTCTGATTTCCCTGCGTTGGCAGTGTAATTGACTAAGAGCCCCAGGGGCCACACTCTGAAATGTCAACCCTGCCTTTGCTCTGAGATCACACTTTCCACCAGCTACTCTCAGTGACTGAATACAAGAAGGATACTAAGTCACACCCTTTCCTGGAAGATGTGGAATTCCTCTGATAAGCAGCTTTGGCTTCAGGACTTCCCAATGGCCTCACCAAACTTTTCTTAGAACTACAATTCGGTCTAAGATGTTTCCACCCACCTCCCTCCCTTTCTTCATTCCTTCTCTCTCTCTCTCTCTCTCTCTCTCTCTCTCTCTCTCTCTCT
>ML664163.1:9886012-9919859 GCA_007570785.1 Antilocapra americana | reverse complement strand
TCTCTCTCTCTCTCTCTCTCTCTCTCTCTCTCTCTCTCTCTCTTTCATTTGGGGTCAGACCTGCATTATATTCTGATACCTTTCTCAGCCTCTCCCAGCTTCCTCCTCATTTTTGCTCACAGGCATTTCCCCTAAAAGTTTCTTATAAGTTTAATCCTGCCTTGGTGTCTGCTTTTTGGCAGACCTGCCTCTTGGCAGACCCTACTAATACAGACCATGGCAGTCTTACTGAAATTTTAGTCTTAAATATGGTATTTTATGGATGATTATTGAGTATCTGTTGAGTATCCTTTATTGAATTGCTAGAAAAGACAAGAGAAATCAATCAAGCACCTATCCACAAGTAGCTTACAATCTAGTAACATATTTAATATGTACAGAGATAGCTGTCAGCTGATACAACAGAAGAAGAGGTCACACTGGATGGTGAGATTCCATCCTTTTGTGTTTCATGCTATTATCAGTGGGAATTCCATGCATGTTCCCTGGCAATGTATTTCTTTGAAAATTTGGTTCTAAATCCAATATCAAGCTGTGGGTTTTTTTTGAATCCTAAGTGGAAATGGCTTGGCAGAAAGAAAAAAAATGAACTAGCTGTCTTTGTCCAACTGTTTAAAATATGTATTTTCCAAGTCTTCCATTCTTTCCACTGTTTTTTCCCAAAGACCCCACAAAATATGTTTGCACTCACAAAGTCCTTCTCTCCTCTGAGGCAGATAAAAATTAGCAAAAAGTTATTGGTCTAAGCCTTCTTTTTATCCATATAACAGGCTACTATGTGCATCACCCCACCCAAAGAAAACAAATGCTTTCCCTGAAATTGTCCTACTAGTACTTTTTATTTTCCTCTTAATGACTTTGGGAGGGTGTATGTAATACACACAAAGAGAGATGCATGCTCACACACATACAGGAAGATAATTCTGGTTATCTTTGTCGTTGGGTATAAAATATATCTTGCACAAGTCAAAGAATTAAGAACTGAATGAAAATTCAAGTTTTCTATTATTTTTTCACTTGAGAGAACTCATAAGCTTTTTGTTTGTTTTTAATCATTTTTATTTATTTATTTGGCTGTGCTGGGTCTCAGTTGCAGTATGAGGAATCTGGTTCCCCAAGCAGGGATCCAACCCAGGCCCCCTGCATTGGGAGCTTAGAATCTTAGCCACTGGACAACCAAGGAAGTTTGGGCTTTGTGTTTAAAAAATAAAAAGCCTCAAGTCCTAAGAATAGCCACCACCTTTTTAACATGCATGGAACCTGTAACAACTAATTAGTCACTTTGGAGATAGGATGATATGTTTAGAGACAGATCATTTTAGTAACTTCCAAAGTTAGTGATTCAAGTGATTTCTCACCTTTGACATGTTTTTGAAAAAAAAAAAAATCTTGTCAAACTATTGACTGAAGTAAAAAAGGAGCCTCCAAAGCTTGACAATGCCTTCACAACTGCCAGATACCCCTATTCATACTGAAAACAGCCTACCAAATGTAAGCAGGTGGTTAATGGGAAAAGTCTCTGCTTTTCTAATGGTCTCTAAATGATGTGGCCAGATGTTTTCAGTTATTATCCTTGGGACATGCAGCTAATTCTGAGAATCCCAGCACGATTACTAACAAGAACTCAATGAAATATGAGTCCCAAGGTGTTACTTCCTCAACTGTAATCACAAGAGATATCTCACCTAGCTTGACCAGAGAGAAGAACAGACCTCTCCCTCAGTTGCCTGGCATTTTGAACACCTCTTCAGCTGAAGGGGCAGAATCTTCTCTATCTTCCATTTCAGACACCCCAAATACTTACCTTTATTTGAAAATAATTCTTGACAGAAGCAAAACAATAAGGGAGGTTTTAAGACTCAATGAAATGAGGAAAATGGCCATATCTGGACAATTTCATAAACTTTATTAGAGCTCAAGAAAAGTCAGTTCTTTTTACAGAAACTTGTCTCCCTTCTCTGTGGTCTGTAAAATTTCACAGCCTTGATTCATAATTTACTCTGAATCTGTTTTAAATGTGCTATACTTATCTTCCTTTAATGTAGCTCCTTGAGGGTTAGAATTAGCCTGTATCTTCCCTCCCTTAGTCTGCCCCTCCCAGAAAAATTCACAGTGGTTTGAACTTAGGAGACCAATAATTAGGTAATAAAAATTGAATGCCCAAGAAAAATAAATCGATTAATTTTGCCTTCATGTATATTTTAACTATCTATTCCATTGATTCATTAGTAAGGATTTCAAAAAGTCATAATTATCTTTTCTGTAAAAAATACATATATATATATACACCAACATTTATAAACAAAACAATATTTATCTTTACCTTTCTGTGACCAAAGCTGTTTGACCACAGAATTGTTAAGTGGTTACTTTTGTTATTTAGAGTCATTTTTTTTTTCTTTCCTGTCTCACTTTCCTTCATTTCAAGTCTTCCTGAAAATGTCCCTTTCAGATTGGGTCAGAAGGCTGTGACTTCCCCACTTTCGGTAAGAAACTCCCCAGAGGAAAACCCTAATTGACCAGAAGGGCAGAGATAAGGTTCCTCTGAGGAACAGCTGAGCTTTGGGAGTTATTTTCCAAGGTTATATGGCATGGCATTTTGAGGTGGTTAAGTCAGAACTGTGGTCATTGGAGGGAATCAAGTGTACAGTAGGAAGGTTAAAGCATTCAAAAGCTGGAGCAGAAATGATCAAAATTTAAGGAGCCATCTGGAAAGGAATTCTGACTCCACAAGCAGCATTTGAAAGCCTACCCATTTTGTTTCATGCCCAGAAGTTTTGGAGAGGAGACAACAAGAGAAGAGGCAAGACAGAAAGAGGGGAAGTTCTTAAAGAAAGCTTACCATGCCAATGGCTTCTCTCTTCTTTAGAGGTTCCCTTAACTAAGCAACAGCTCGTAATTGTATTAAAGATGAGCATAACAGAGGCCATTTTCACCTGAGAAAAGCTGCATCGCATAGCTGAAAGCTGCTGTGTGCTTTTCCTAGCACATTTGGTATTATGAATGACCTGGATTATGGAAAGATTTTTCCAATCTCTCAAACAAAAGCAGAAGTGGCCACATCAGTAGGTACCATTGAAGAGAATTTTGAGCATCTTTGGTGTTTAAATAAAATGGCCCAAAATATATCAGTCTGTTATTAAGCATGGGTTAAAAAAGTAGTTTTCACAATTTGAAGATGAATTTCCCTTCTTATCTTCCTTGCATCCTCTAGAGGTGGAGCACTTAGAATTCTAAGAACTGCAATTCAGCTCCAGTACCACTTACTACCTTATAACTTTAGGCAAATTTCTTAATCTCTCTAAGCCTGAGCTCTACTCACCACCCTCAACCCATCTACAACACTGGAGTATTTTTATCTGCCTTAATTAGACAAAAGGGACTTTGTGAGGCTCAAAAGGAGAAATGGATGTGAAAGCATTTAATCAGTTATAAAGAAATTCACAAGAAATTATATTAAATGGATTAGCTGTTGGTGGGGTTCCTTTGATGATCTTTGCTTGAATTCCACCAACCATTGAACAATTGATTGGTCCTGACATGATCACTATCCATTCAGTCCTTGGGCAGAACTTCCATTGCCTAAGTCCAGCACCAAATATGAATGGAGACCAAAATTTGTGTTCTTCTTGTTTCTGATACATCTCCTGGTAATTGGAATCCTAGAGTTGTTTTCAAAAATAAGCATTGGGAGAGAAATCATATTGATATCAGTTTAGGTCCTTAAACTGTTGTGAATTAGTTGTCTGTTTCATGTATTCTATTATTTTTGGAGAGGCCAAATTAAATTATGTAAGTTTGTGTATTTCATAAGAATGTACATAAATATTCATGTTCTTTGCTTAGGTTCTAGAAAACTCTTGTAAAAAGTGTTCCTTTGCCCCTTGGATTTCAGTAAAGATGTTTTATTCTGTCTATTAAATCATTTTGAATTATGTTCCATGCAAGCAGTGTACATTACATATCCTGCCAGTCAATAGCTAGACTGTAAAGGCATTCATCCAGATTTTCATTTTTACATAAATGGTTTTAAAACACGTTCTCTATATTACATCCTAATCTCATTCTGGCCCAGCAAAATATACATGATTCAATATAATGCAAATAATATGATGATGAGAAAAAGTTACCAAGGAGTCAAATGGTGTTATAAAGACTTACTATAAAATCCATATGCTCACTCTGAACAAGTTCCAAATAAGCACTAGAAACTGACAGTTTAATGCTGTACTGAAAAGGTCAGATCAAGAAGCAGGAAGGCTCAGGAAACTGAAGCACATTCAAAAGAAATAGCCAAAAGAATATAAGAACTCCTGTAAAGAATTCAGCATAAAATGAAGTCCAAATTTCTAGCCCCAAACTTAATATTCTTCTGTTCATATCAGAGACAAAATATCCTATCCATATTAGAAACATTGGAAAAGCAATAATGTGGATATCAAATGTTTGCACTAATCCAAATCAATGAAAAATTTAGCCACAAAATCCCTGCCTTAGAATTAATAAATGTAGAGTAGCATTGGCTTATATACACTGAGAAAAAGTGTGAAAATGTTAGTCACTCAGTTGTGTCTGACTCTATGTGACCCCTGGACTGTAGCCCACCACGCTCCTCTGTCCATGGAATTTTTCAGGCTAGAATATTCAAGTAGGTAGCCATTCTCTTCTCCAGGGATCTTCCCCACCCAGGGATCAAACCCTGGTCTCTTGCACTGTGAGCAGATTCTTTACTGTCTGAGCCACCAGGGAAGCCCCATATATGTATCCAGGAAGCACTAATGGTAAAGAACCTGCCTGCCAATGCAAGAGACTTAGGAGACTTGGGTTCAATCCCTGGCCAGGAAGATCCCCTGGAGGTGGGCATGGAAACCCACTCCAGTATTCTTGCCTGGTGGTCCCATTGACAGAGGAACCTGGCAAGCTACAGTCCATGAGGTCGCAAAGAGTGGATATACTATTGTGTGTGTGTATATATATATATACTATTGTATATAAAATAGCTAGCTAGTGTAAAGCAGCTGTATAGCATGGGGGGCTCAGTTCGAGGCTCTGTGAGGATCTGGAGGGGTGGGATGCAGGGAGAGGGAGGGAATACATGTATTCATATAGCTAATTCATATTGTTGTACAGCAGAAACCAACACACTATTGTAAAGCCATTATCCTATAATCAAAAATGTTTTAAAAAGAATTCATGAACAACTAGATTTTAAATTTCCCCACATACCAAGATTTATACATCTATCTGTCATTTAATTCACTTGCCTGATAAGAATTCATGGGCATGATACTTGATTTTCTATATACGGTTTGCTGCTTGCTGTTTTAGGATAATGTTTCAGGCATGATTATTGGCTAGTATATTCCCATGGGTGCTTTTTTAGGATGAACCTGTTAAATAATTTTTTCTTATATTAGTATAGCTTCAAATTTGCATCTTATAAAAGGGACCATGAAGGATCTGCCAAGGCCTTTTAATTATTGTAAATGTGTGGTCTACTACAATACCATCCCTATGTTGTATTCCACATTCCCATATTCCAGATGAAGAAGCTGAGGCAGAAAGAGGAAACTCGGATTCAGAACATTCAGTGATTGAGCCCAGAGATAGAACTCATGTTTCCAAATTCCAAATTTACAAGAGTTTTTTGGAGTCGCCTTAGAAGACCCTCCAGGCATGACCAGAACTCTGACAAACAACAAACTGCTTTTAAAAACAGGACAATGACTGCTGGGATTCCTTCTAATTGGCAGGAGTGAAATCAAAAGCCAATAGAACCAAATAAACTTGGTTCAGGCTACATAATGATTCTGACAGTAAAACTCCAAAATGCAAGCATGCAACTGTTTAGCAGGGGAAAAAAAAAAAGAAGAAGCTTCAACATGTCTTTCAACCCAACAAAAATCAAAACAAACATTAATGGAGTCAAGAGACGGTTCCAAACTGGCCTGGACAAAACAAACCACAAAGCTGCAATATAAAATAATTGAGGAGAAGCCTTCTTCCTTGAATGAGGTAGTGGACCCCAGGGTGACATGTCCTTCCTTCTCTAGTTTTCCCACCAAGGTAGTCAACTGACTCCATCTGAAATGGAGTTGCTGTCTTGTGCACCGGGTCCCTTGGGATGTAGCATCCAACCCTCAACCTCTATTTAAATAAGAACAAGAGTCAACAAAGTATTCAATCAGATATTTTCTGTATCGAGAAAAATACTAAGAAAAGCAAAAAGAACTAGCGAAATCATAAGGGGAAAGTGAGCTTTCCCAGCACTCCCCGATGATGGGACGAGAAGTTGGCACAGTGACAAGAGGAGACTGAACTCTGAGGGCTCTTTGGTTTGTGGCTACTGCTACATACGATTATGTTTTAATCCAAAAATTATTTCCTACAGCAACTTTGCATAATCAGGAATCGACTTTTAATTCTAAAATTGAGAGACTATTTTTGCCTTAAAATGTATCCTAATATGTTAAGAACTAGAAAAAAACATAAATAACAATGTCAAAGCAATCATTTGTAAGCCCCTAAAAATAATAGCAATAGAAGTAAAACTTCTAACTTACTGGCTCAAACACACTGTTCCCTCCCTTCAACAATGTTTGTTACAGCTCAGGTGCAATTTTATGTCTACTTTGCAATGTATTTCATGATAAATTCTTCCTCAATTGAGGGGTCATTTTGAAAATGTTTTTGAATGGTAAAGTGCATTTTGAATAGTTCAAGAATTCAGAGTGAACTAAAGTATGTAAAACCAAATTTTATACAGCTCCTAGATTTCTAAATTGAAAACTGTTCAAAGAAATTATCTGTTCACATATATACTAGTATTCCCCCCTGTTACAAATTCGGGATTTTTAAAAAGAAAATGATCCATAAGGATCATAGAATCATAAACTCGATAAGCTAAAGGGTTTGGAGACCACCTATTATAAAATTCCCCAATAGAAAAGGAAACTGAGTTAATAAGCCAAATGCTAGCCTTCAACATGACAGACTCAAAGAGAAAATAAACCTATCAGCAATTTGCTTATGACCTTTTAAAACATGTTGCAGAATCTTGCCCTTCCATTAAAGTTTCAATTCATTTCCCACTAACTCCAAAAAAACAACTCAGATTTGACATCTTATAACTTGCACCTCTATAACTTGACATCTTATAACTTGCACACATGTAAGAAGCCATGTGTACACTCAGAGATTCTTGCTAATTCTGATTGTCATACACTTTTATTACTATTTTCTCATCCCTAAAGATCTTTTTCAAAGTTGTGTATGGGAAATGTCAAGAGTAGTAAAAACATCATGAGCACAAAGGAAATCCAAGTAGATGCCTCTAAGTGGCCATTGGAAGAAAGCAAGGACTAGTGTTTGTGGCTGCATGTAAAGAATTTTCACAGTTGAAATCATTGTGATATTTGAAGGGAAAAAGTCTCTAAATACCTAAGTAATCACAGTAAATGTTTCATAAACTATACCAACTGGCTGTGCCCTCTCCCTGTAGAGATAATGTATTAAATAAGTAAGCATGAACAGTCATTAGAATGTGACAGCTCATGGAGTTCCTTTCACCCAAAGAAGACACCATTTGGTAACTGTTCTGTACCAAATAAATCCAGATATGAAAAGAATATCTTTCAGTAAAGCTGAAGGGCAGATACAAAACAGCATGGAAGTTTATCTGTCAAGGAACTGCAGAATCCTAAAGCTCAAGGCTGTCTTGTTCAAAATCTTCTCTTCGAAGGTGAGAAGCCTAGAAAAGTGAAGCGCCTTCCTCAACAGTACAGACAGTAAAGTGTGGTTTATAACCAGAACTCTGAAGTCAATCTACTGGAGTTCTCTACTGATTCTTTCATTCTGTGAGAGGACATAGGTGAGGTGATTGTTCTTCCTGAAATCAGAATGTGAATCCTGGATGTTTACTTGAATTTTCTGTTTCACCTGTGATTCTTGGTTGGGTATTCAGCTATCGTGTTGAGTTAATACATGTTTATAAAATAAACCTAAACTAAACCCTCTAGACTATTTCTATTTAAAGTATTTATTATGTTCCCTCAAATTCTATAACCCTGCTCCTAAAACTCTGGCATAAAATTCCCACACACTACTATTCTATATAGAGTAGATAATCAACAAACACCTACTATATAGCACATAAAACTATATTCAACATCTTTTAATAACCTTTAATGGAAAAGAATCTGAAAAGAATGGATATATGCATAGAACATACATCATACATATACATATATATATATATATATATAACTAAATCCCTTTGCTATATACCTGAAACATCGTAAATCAACTATATTCCAATAAAAAAATAAAAATTTAAAATTTAAAATTAAAGTCTCACTTATAATTTAAAGAATATCTTAAATCCACCTCCTCCATGATTTCCTGCAGTCTTCAGCCAGAAAGGGAACCTTCTAAGTTCTAGAATATCTAATTTACAGCTCTTATTTAACATTTGTTGCATACTTCCTTGCATTGCTATTATTCATAAGTGCAGTTCTTCTGCCTCACTGTGTCTAAAACACTCAAATGTTTAAGTCAGGACAGTGACTCTCCCTCAGTTATGCTTCTAAAGCACATGTGTCTTCTGAGTAAGCCCATTAGTCCTTTTGAAGTCATTATCTGATTTGCATTATAGTGAATTACTTATGGATCTGGATCCTGTAACAAGTTAGGAAGTCCTGATTGCCCACAATTTAGTCCTTTGTTGTTTTTAAAAGCTCTCATTGCACTTATTTTTGTACCCTAGAGCTCAGACGGTTAAGAGCCTGCCTGCAAAAGCTTTTAATTTTAATTAGGTCCCATTTGTTTATTCGTGTTTTTATTTCCAATATTCTGGGAGAAAGCTGTGGTACATATACACAATGGAATATTACTCAGCATTAAAAAAAAATTCATTTGAAGCAATTCTACTCAGATGGAGGAAACTGGAGCCCATTATCCAGAGTGAAGTAAGCCAGAAGCAAAAACAACAATACAGTATATTAACACATATATATGGAATTTAGAAAGACGGTAACGAGAACCCAACATACGAGACAGCAAAAGGAATGCAGATGTATAGAATAGACTCATGGACTTTGTGGATGAGGGTAAGGGTGGGATGGTATGGGAGAAGGGCATTGAAGCATGTTAATTTTCATATGTCTAATCAATCGCCAGCCCAGGATTGATGCTCGGGGCTGGTGCAGCGAGATTTCCCGGGGGGGGGAGGGGAGAAGGAGGGGGGTTCCGGAGGGGAAGCGTATGTAAACCCATGGTGATATCATGACAATGTATGGCAAAAACAATTAAAAAATAAAAAAGAAGTTAAAAAAAAAAAAAAGAGCCTGCCTGCAATGCAGGAGACCCTGGTTCAATCCCTAAGTCAGGAAGATCCCCTGGAGGAGGGCATGGCAACCCACTCCAGTGTTCTTGCCTGGAGAATTCCATGGACAGAGGAGCACAGTGAGCTACAATCCATGGGGTCACATAGAGTGAGACACAACCGAGCAACTAAAACACACACACACACTTAGGGAAATTAAGTGTTAAAATAACATCATGCCTGGCATTTAGTAGATGCTCAAAAAGTATAGCTCCAAAAATATAGCTCCACAATCCTGGGGAAATCTGTCTAATGCGCTATTATAACACTAATCCACTCTTTTAAAAGCTGTGCAGTATTCCATAGCATGAATAAACCCACTTTATCTAATCATGTCTCTATTGAGGGTTCTTCATTTCTAGTTTTCGGCTACTATTTAAAAAAAGCTTCAATAAACAGGCTTTCATATATAAGCTATTTCTGTTATTTTATGATAAATGCATCCCTAAAAAATCACCTGGCTACATAAAATTGTGCAATAAAAATCACAGGGCTGGGACTTCACTGGTGGTTCAGTGAATAAGAATCTGCCTGCCAGTGCAGCGGACATGGTTAAATCCCTGACATGGGAAGATTCCACATGCCTCGGAACAACTAAGTCTATGTGCCACAACTACTGAAGCCCCCACGCTTACAGCCCATGTTCCACAAGAAAAACCACCTCAAGGAGAAGCTCACCACAGCAATGAAGAGTAGTCCCCACTCGCTGCAACTAGAGAAAAGCCTGAATACAGCAGTGACCTAGCACAGCCAAAAATAAATAAATAAAATACTTTTTTTTAAACAAAACCATAGTGCTTCTGGCAAGTATGGGGTTAGAGAGGTACAGAAACCTCATCCCAGAAAGCAATATATTGAAAAACTAGGACCCTAAAAAATGATAGTGTCATTTCACATATGATAAATGGTTAAGAAACACATAAATACTATAAAAAATATGTCATTCAGCCTTGGAAAAGACATGAAATCTACTTTCGGAAACTGGCATCAGAAAGGTTGTTAGAAGCTGTGAAATAGTGGGAGGAGGGTTATTTAGAATCAGAAGGAAAGTTATAACACCAGCTGTGGAGGGTGTGGCTGCTAACACACACACAGTGAACTAAGGTAGCTAGAGATGTATGAAGTGTGTTTTATGTTTTCCCAGGCAGCTGGGTTCAGCTGGGTGCAGTTTCCTGCCATCTCTTAGTGGGGTTTTTTTGCAAAGGAAATTGTGCATAAGCCAAAGCAAAATTCACGTTATGCTCAAGTGTTCCCTAATATATCAATTGCATTGGAACAAATTCACATTTTCAAAGTAAAGTGTTCTAGCAGAAGTGACTGCATAGGTATCTTTAGATGCCAGTGCTTTCATTCCTATGTGTTTGATTTCCAAGATAGAGACTGATGGGTTGAAGGATTTGTGCCCTGTGTTGGTTTTTAGATATTGCCAGATTGCATCCTAATCAGTTTTAACAATTTTAAGATATTTACTATTTTGTATCCTCAGAGAAAACAATTCAGTCCCACACTCTACAGCCCTTTATTCCGCAGTTTAAGATAACAACCCTCTGAATTCTAAGCAGAGACCCAGGACCATGCTTTGTACTAGTCAAAGCAACCAAATGGTTAAAGGACCAGGCATTTCCTGGGAAAATCAAGGAAGAAAGCAACTTCTATTTATCTGCCCTTCACCTCTGGCTATGCTGCTAATGGATAGAAATGAAAGATTCTCCAGGTGCTTAAAAAAATTTTTTTTTAATCTCTTTTGAAAAAGGTTGAACTATATAAAAGAGAGAAAGAAAACAGCATTCACTAATGACTCTTCCAAGTGGATAAAACCATTTTTAATATACTGTTGGTTTATGTCCATGTGTTATGACATCATGTAATACTTAGTTTATCTCGACTACTCATGTCATCATTATCATTAAGGTGCTGCTTATTAACACTTCATGTCTGCATGATACTCCATTTTACAATAAATTTTACCATTATTTACCTAAACATTTTTCTATTATTAAAAATTAGATTGTTTTCAAATATACTCTATTATATCTCTTCCACTGGTATTTTTGTATGTATATAAAATACATATGTGATTCTTATATATATATATATAATAGTTATATGCAGTTACATCTTTAGAATAATTTCCAATGAGAATTTCTCAAACATAAAGAATTACGGCTAATGAAATGTTTTGCAAAATTCCTTTTCAAAAAATTTACACCAGTTTAAAGATCTACAAATCTACCCTTAAACCTTATTTTAATATTATGTAAACCTATCTTGATTTTATGTTTGAAACATTACATAATTTATTACATAATTTGTATTTCTACTACTGGTAAGAATAAAATATTTTATCCCATTAAGCACTTGCTTTCCTCTTCTGAAAATGTTCAGGTTCTATATCATGCCTTTTATTGATATACACAATTTAAACATATTAATTGTATTAATCCTCTGTCTATAGTATTTACTGCAAATATTTTGACAGTTTATTGTCCATCTTTTTATTTTTATGAGGTTTTATAGTATTAGAGAATTTAGCTAAAGTTTAAAAATTTTATCAATTATTGTATACTAATGCATATACGTGGAATCTAGAAAGATGGAACCTCTTTACATTACAGCAGTGGAGACCAGACATTGAAAACAGACTTATGGATATGGCTGGGGTGGTGGGGAGGAGAGGGTGAAATGTATGGAGAGGATAACATTGAAACTTACATTACTATATGTAAAATAGATAGCCAATGGGAATTTGCTGTATGAGTCAGGGAAATCAAACCAGGGCTAGGTGACAACCTAGAGGGGTGGGGTGAGGACAGAGGTGGGAGGCATGTTCAAGTGGAAGGGGACTTAGGTAAATCTATGGCTGATTCACACTGATATTTGGTAGAAACCAATGCGATACTGTAAAGCAATTATCCTTCAATTAAAAATGAATAAATGTTTAAAAATTTATCTAGTGAGATTTGTCAAAGTCTCCCTTTGGTCCCTTTAGGATTTCTTTTTAATATTTTAATTTATATCGAGTAAAACTCACTTTTGGTGTACAGTTCTATGGGTGTTGAAAAATAAATGGAGCCCATATGCAGAGTACATCATGAGAAATGCTGGACTAGATGAAGCACAAGCTGGAATCAAGATTGCCAGGAGAAATACCAATAACCTTGAATATGTGGATGACACCACACTTATGGCAGAAAGTGAAGAAGAACTAAAAGCATCTTTATGAAAGTGAAAGAGGAGAGTGAAAAAGTTGGCTTAACACTCAACATGGGGAAACAGTGGAAACAGTGACAGATTTTATCTTCTTGGGCTCCAAAATCACTGTAGATGGTGACTGCAGCCATGAAATTAAAAGATGTTTGTTCCTTGGAAGAAATACTGTGACCAAAACTAGACAGAATATTAAAAAGCAGAGACATTACTTTACCAACAAAAGTCCATCTAGTCAAAGCTACGGTTTTTCCAGTAGTCTTGTGTGGATGTGAGAAAGTCATGTATGGCCCTCAGAAAGAAAACTGAGGGCCAAAGAACTGATGCTTTTGAACTGTGGTTTGGAGAAGACTCTTGAGAGTCCCTTGGACTGCAAAGAGATCAAACAAGTCCATTCTAAAGGAAATCAGTCCTGAATATTCTTTGGAAGGTCTGATGCTGAAGCTGAAACTCCAGTACTTTGGCCACCTGATGCGAAGAACTGACTCATTTGAAAAGACTCTGATGCTGGGAAAAATTGAGGAGGAGAAGGGGATGACAGAGGATGAGATGGTTGGATGGCATCACCAACTTAATGGACTTGAGTTAGTGTAAACTCCAGGTGTTGGTGATGGACAGGGAGGCCTGGTGTGCTGCAGTCTGCGATGTTGCAAAGAATTGGACACAACTGACAGACTGAACTGAACCGATACCATCACAGTCATGACAGAACCTTTTCATCATAGCAAAAGTTCTTCCTGCTCTCCCTTATTGTCAACTCCTACCCCTAAGCCCTAGTTCCCAGCAACCATGGCTCTGTTTTCCATCCATGTAGTGTGTCCTTTCCCAGCTGTCACATGATGAAATCATACAACCTGTAACACTTGGAGTCTGGCTAATTTTACTTAGCAAAGCAAATTTGAGATCCATCCTTGTTATTGTGAATCATAGTTCATTCTTTTCATTGCTGAGTGGGAGTTCATGGTATGAATGTACTACAGGGTTTTTTTTATCCCTTAACTAGAAAAAGGACATCTCAGTTGATTCCAATTTGGAGCGAATATGAAGCTACTATAAACATTTCCATATAGAAAACAAGAAGATCAAACCAGTAAATCCTAAAGGAAATCAATCCTGAATATTGATTGGATGAACTGGAACTGACACTGACATTCCAATATTTTGGCCACCTGTTGCTCAGAGTCAAATCATTGGAAAAGACCTTGATGCTGGGAAAGACTGCAGGCAGGAAGAGAAGGAGGTGACAGAGGATGAGATGGTTAGTTGGCATCAATGACTCAATGGACACGAGTTTGCACAAACTCCTGGAAATAGTGAAGGACAGGGAAGCCTGGCATATTGCAGTCCATGGAATCATAAAGAGTCAGACATGACTGAGCAACTGAACAATAACAACAAAATACCTATAGTAAATTCTGAATCATACAGTAAGTCTATTGCATTTACATGTTTAACTTTATAAGAAAATGCAAAACTGTTTTCCAAGTAACAATAAATGTTTGCATATATTGATGTATCAGCAGTGCCTAAGAGTTCCATTTGTGCAATTCTAGTGAGTATCTAGTACTGTTACTTTTTCTTTAGCCATTCCAATAGATATAAAGTAGTATCTTACTACAGTTTTAATTTGCATCTCCCTATGTGAAGTTGGCTTCTCAAGTGGCACTAGTGGTAAAGAATCCACCTGCCAATGCAAGAGATGTAAGAGACACAAGTTTGATCCTTCGATCAGGAAGCTCCGCTGGAGGAAGGCATGGCAACCCACTCCAATATTCTTGCCTGGAGAATCCCATGGACAGAGGAGCCTAGCAGGCTAAAGTCCATGGGATCCAAAGAGTTGGACTTACCATGCATTCATGTGAAGTTGAGCATCTTTTCTTGTGTTTATTTACCATCTGCATAACCTTCTTTGGACAAGTCTGCATAATCTTCTTTGGGCAAGAGTGTGTTCAGAGAGTTGTTGTTGCTATGGTTACCCTCAGAAAACCTCAGCCTTCAAATATTCTAGAAATACCTTGCACTCATGGTGAGAATATTGTCGGCAGATTGGTTTTCTCCACATCTAATCCACCCCCAGTCTTAAGTCTTCCCTTTCCATTAACCTTAGAGAAGGTATCCACACCCTTGCAACTTCCCCAAGAATTTTCCATGTGTATTCATCACTTTATACTTTTTGGTCTGGGTGTGCATGTGTGTGTAAAGGGATGGAAAGAGGTAGAAGCCTCTGTTCTAATAAAGATTCAGTATTAGAGTGGCACTAAGTCCCCGGATCTGGAGTGTGTGTTATTCTCAATGACTCTGTCCCTCCCTCAATATTTTTCTATTCATTCCCCCCAGATCAAAGGCTTTTTACCAGTGCCCTAAGAAGGGCTTCCCTGGTGGCTCAGTCAGTAAAGAATCCGCCTGAGGGGGAACATATGTATACCCGTGGCGGATTCACGTCAATGTATGGCAAAACCAACACAATAAAGTAAAGAAAATTTAAAAAAAAAGAAAAAGAAAAAGAAAAAAGAAAGTGACACCTAAAAAAATAAAAATTAAAAAAAAATAAATTTTTCTCAAAAAAAAAATCCGCCTGCAATGCGGAAGATCTGGGTTTGATCCCTGGGTTTGCCCCTGGAGGGCGGCACGGCAACCCTCTCCAGTATTCTTGCCTGGAGAATCCCCACGGACAGAGAAGCCTGGTGGGCTGCAGTCCATGGGGTTGCAAAGAGTCAGGCACGACTGAGTGACTAAGTCCCCATTATGGGCAACAATGTTAGTTGCCGCTCCCTTCTGCCACCCACACACATAAATTAAGGCTTTTGTTTCATGGAGTACATGAGAAGGAAGTGTCCTGGTGGGGTTCTGGACACTCAGCAGCCACAGGAGCTCTATCAGTCTTAAAGAGTGGGAGCCCATGCTGTTGGGCTCAGGCATAACTTCCATCACGGCCACCGTGGCTCCCTATGCCAGCACTGGGAGGACTGGTGGAAAGGGCTGGCTGACAACCCGCCAAGGCATTGTATCTGTTTGTGTTTAGTACTCATCCCATGGTTTCTGCTCCTTGGTAAGAGGGAACATTTGATAAAAAAGACCGTCACACCTTTTTTCCCACCCCATAGATCTATCCACGTGCCTCTTCCCCAGATTCCCCTCCAGGATTACAGTCCCCTTTCACCACACCTACCCTATCTGAGTTCAACCACCAAACCATTAACAGCTCAGGAGTCCATGTATATTCTTAACTCAGGCTGTTTTTCTTTCTGTGTAAAGTAGGTGACTAAAGCTCTGCTCACTGAATTTTCACTCACTTCTGTTTTTCAGGGTTATCCCAAGTAGGGCTGCAGAGCAGCCGTAATCCTATTGTAGCTTGCCCTGGCATATCAAACCTACACTTATATGAAACAAATTCTTTTTTTTCTCCCTCTACTGACTGATTTGAAGGAACCCTCATGAGGTTCTGGGGCAGAGTCTTAGACAGCACATGAATATAAACCACCTAGAAGTGACATTCCCTTTTTCTAACAGATTACTGATAGCTGTCTGACCCTATAGCTTGACAAGTCTGACAATACTCACAACGAGCAGCTTTGGCCGCACAATCACCCTTTGTCTCAAGGTAAAATATCCCACTTCCACTCACCCCTAATAGCAAGCCAAGGGCTGTTTTCCAAAGTCTATAGCTCACTGATGCAGATGTATTACAATATCTACTGCATTATAATAATTGTAGATGATATGGCTCTGTTTCAAAATCTTAGGGGTCTTCCCTACTGAAGCTCTTCATACCTGCATCTTTTCTCACCACATAGTTTTATTACCAAAAGGTCTCCTGGAGAGCTCACCCAACTGGCAGGCTGCTGTTCCATAGCCTAAGCTTTCATGGAGGCCTTTTCTGCTCTGGGCCTCACCTAAAGCTGGCAGTCTTTTGTGTGAAGTGGGAAATGGGTCAGAGCAGTATATACCCAAGTATGTAACATGCTGCCTCCAGAACCAATGAGGCCATCCAGGTATTAGGCTTCATGCCTAATGGTAGGAGTTTCCTTCATTTGACAAAGTCCTAGTAACCTTATCAATGTGCTGGGTCACTGAATCTTCAGAGTTTATTTCCCACTGTGTATCTTACCAAGGCCTCCAACATTCTTTCTTGCGTGTCTGGTACAATTTAACTGGTATCATCAGTAGATCAATGTGATATTTTATGGGGTATCCAGGTGGTCTAGATCTTGTTGGTCTGTATTATGCCAGAAGGTGGGAGAGGTACTATAACAGGGCCCTGAAGTCAGGTCACAAATGTATACTGCTTTTTATCTCATGTGAATGAGACCTGCTTCTAATCCTCCATAATAGGTATGTGAAATAATGCATCATTTAGATCAGTGGTTGTATGCTTTGTATCTGAGGTGTTTTGTTAGTCTCTTCTGGCAGATACAGAAGCTATAAATGAAATTACCCCTTGACGGAATCTGTTGTCATCCTCTAGGATACAATGCTCTCTTGTAGGGGCCAGAGAGGTGAATTAAGTAAAGATGTGATAAGAAATTCCTGCATTCTTCAAATCTCAAAATGTGGCTTCCATACCTGTCACCATCCCTCTACCTGAGGTATGTATGGTTTTGGCTCATGATTCTTTTCTCTCAGTCTTCTGATCTGCCTCCTCCATCTGCTGTCAGAGTCCTGACATTTCTGCTTCACCTCATGTGGGCCAGGATTTCTCCAAGAACCATCTTAGCAGCATCTCCTAGGTTCTTGATTGGATGGGGTGTTAAATCCTGTAGCCTGGGAGAGTACTCTCCAGGAGACAGACTTTTTCCCCTTATGTAACCTAATAGTCTAGCTCCATGCTTTGATCCAGCATCCTAAGATGTTCACACCTGTGTGCGCGTGCGCGCGCGCACACACACACACACACACACACACACACACATACACACACACACACACACATCCTACTAGTTCCTGCTAATACATATTAGCCTAGCCAAAGTGCTCCTTGGGTTTAAGCCTCTTTACTCCTTTAGCAGGTCTAGCACTCCTTGACTGTTCTTCATTGTGAACCAGTCTTAGACTTGGGCCAGTGTCCAGAAATGAAGGTAAAGATAGCACTGAAGGGAGGCTGTGTGGTCCCTCAAAGCCTGTGTGTCATCTTCAAGCAACAAGATGGACAGTATCTAATAGCGTGGAGTGGGCCCCATCAGTGGGCCTGCAGTCTTGGGAAATCTGGGGACTCAAGGGGTTTGAAGACAAACAGAGATGTCCCCATGAGTCCAACTACTTTATAACTAGGGTGCTAATTTCAGGATATTTGACTTTCTGGGGTTGAAAATTCAACCTTTCCTGAAGCTTCACGATCCTCATAATCAAGCCCTGGGCCTGATCCTCAGCTTTTTCCCCTCTGTTTGTAAGAGAAAAACTTCTTCTCATATTCTGTCAAAAGACCTTGTAACTTCCCTGGTGGTTAAGACTTTGTGCTCCCAGTGCAGGGGCCTTGAGTTCAATCCCTAGTCAGGGAACTAGACTCTATATGCTGCAACTATGAATTGGAATGCCACAATAAAAGATCTTGCACATGGCAAGGAAGACCTGGTCAGCCAAATTTAAAAAAAAAAATTCAGGCTTGCATACCTCACCTTAAATGAGTTATTAATCCTTGGCCCTTGTCTTTCTCCAATGCACTCCTTACACATGGCAAAAGCCATCTGATTGCATTGGTCTGACAATCACTACTTTACAAATGCCTGAGACGTTGCCCCTGGCAGGGTATTTCCTTCCAATGAATCCTACCCTGCTTCGCCACTCGTGAAAGTTCTTTTTTGTTGTTGTTATTTTATTTATTTTCTTTACATTATCGTGTTGGTTTTGCCACACATGGACATGAATCCGCCATGGGTATACATGTGCTCCCCTTCCAGAATCCCCCTCCCACCTCCCTCCCGATTCCCTCTCTCTGGGTCATCCCAGTGCACCAGCCCTGAGCACCCTGTATCAAGCATCAAACCTGGGCTGGCAATTGATTTCACATATGATAATTTACATGTTTCAATGCCGTTCTCCCATATCATCCTACCCTTGTCCTTTCCCATAGAGTCCAAAAGACTGTTCTATACATCTGCATCTCTTTTGCTGTCTCACATACAGGGTTATCATTACCATCTTTCTAAATTCCATATATATGCATTAGTATACTGTATTGTTTTTCCTTCTGGCTTACTTCAGTCTGTATAATAGGCTCCAATTTTGTCTACCTCAGTAGAACTGATTCAAATGTATTCTTTTTAATGGCTGAGTGGTATTCCATTGTGTATATGTACCACAGCTTTCTTATCCATTCGTCAGTTGATGGACATCTAGGTTGTTTCCATGTCCTGGCTATTGTAAACAATGCTGCGATGAACACTGGGGTACACGTGTCTCTTTCAATTCTGGTTTCCTCATTGTGTATGCCCAGCAGTGGGATTGCTGGGTCATATGGCAGTTCTATTTCCAGTTTTTTAAGGAATCTCCACACTGTTCACTATAACTGCCCCTCCCTCCACCAGGGATGAGGTTCTCACTGCCCTGCAGACAGCAGGTAATCCAGCTCCAAAATTCTGCTGTATAGTCTGGACCCTCAGACCAACTAACATTTAAGTTGGGTTCCTCATAAAACAGAGTCTAAGGCTGAACAACATACATTAAGGAGTAAGGAAGGAGGACTGGGCAAAGGGAGAAGCTGAACTTGTACAGGGTAGTTCTAACAAGGGCCTCAGTTAATCCCTCAGGAAGTCCTAAATTTAGAATGGCCCTTTACAGTTTTCTAGAATTAAGGCAAGGAAACCAAGTCTTTAAGGTATACCCATATGTGTTAATCACTCAATCATGTCCAACTCTTTGCCACCCCATGGACTATAATCCAACAGGTTCCTCTGTCCATGGGATTCTCCAGGCAAGAATACTGAAGTGAGTAGCCATTCCCTTCTCCATAGGATCTTCCTGACGTAGGGATCAAACCCAGGTATCCTGCATTGCAGGCAAATTCTTAAAGGTCTGAGCCACCAGAGAAGCCCATACCCATATTCAGTTCGTGAGCTGTCTCCAGGGAGAGGGTATAACATTGGGCAAAGAAGCTATCTTTATTCTAGAGCATTTTCCAAAGAGCTCCCCAGCTGTGAGAGGTCTTTAGCCATCACTGCCCACAGACCTGAAGGAAGAATCTAGGTGACACGTTGGAATACCCACTACACACTTCCACAACAACCATAAATTTGTAGTTGAAAAAGATGTTCATAAGTGTCAGAATATTGATCAGGTAGCAGAAAAATGATATTACACATAGGGAAGTGAATAAGCCCAAGCAAAAAGAGAGTTTGAATATTAAAATTATCAGAAAAGATGTTCATATAAATCAGCATAATAAACAGGTAGGAGAACTAGCTGCATTATAAATGGAAAAATTAACATTAGATAGCTACAAATAAGTCGAGGTTTCCTTGGTGGCTCAATGGTAAAGAATCTGCCTGCAGTGCAGGAGACCTGGGTTTGATCCCTGGGTTTGGAAGACTTCCTGAAAAGGAAATGGCTACCCACTCCAGTATTCTTGCCTGGAGAATCCCATTGGCAGAGGAGCCTGGTGGGTTGAAAAAAGTCAGACAAGACTGACCAGTTAGTAAAAAAAATAGGATCAAACTCTGTTTCTCCTAAGCACCAGACATATTCTGAAGCTGCACAACCTCCCCTGAATCAGTCTCCATCTTAAAGTTGCTGTGCTGCATGTATACAAATGCTCACCTGCCTTCCTTCCACACCACTACAAGCTGTGTTTAGCTCAATGGGCAGGAACAGCAGTGATGGTGTGAGGTCTTGGTTTCCAAAATGGATAAGTTTTGTGCAATACCAACACTACTCAGCCAGCTCTATGCTTTAAGTGGGATGAAAAGGAAGTGGAGGATAGGGTTTGCTTTCCGGTTGCTGATATAAGGAGCTTGGAAGCCATAATCCCATTCTACGAGCAAGTGAAAAGATGAAAAGACGAACATCAACAACTCATCCTGTATCCATAACAAGAGGGCACAGAGCAAACCACTGCTGTCGAGATTAGAGAGACAGGCAAGGATAAGGTATAACCTTTGAGAACCAAGTACAGGGCAGGAAGCCAGGAACTGTAAATGATGAACTGATGACAGTTCAGCACATCAAGCCTGAGAGTTAAAAACACCATGAGGACCCAGTGACAAAGAGATTTAGTTCTGGGATCCCAACCAGATTTCATCAGAAAACATCAGGGAAATGTCTTCTCCCTGCAGAGGAAGGGAGAAAAGGAACATTTCGAAATATCCCAGAATGCTCTGTTCTTCTTAACAAGCCTGCCTGCAGAGGAAACTGCTTAACCAGAGCCTCACCTGCAGGGTATTATCAACACCTGTGACTGACTTCAGTTCAGTTTAGTTCAGTCACTCAGTTGTATCTGACTCTTTGTGACCCCATGGACTGCAACACACTAGGCTTCCCTGTCCATTACCAACTCCTGAAGCTTGCTCAAACTCATGTCCATTGAGTTAGTGATGCCATCCAACCATCTCAGCCTCTACTGGCCCCTTCTCCTCCCACTTTCAATCTTTCCCAGCATCAAGGTCTTTTCCAATGAGTCAGTCCTTCACATTAGGTGGCCAAAGTATTTGGTTTTCAGCTACAGTATCAGTCCTTCCAATGAAGGAAGGAAATCCAGTACTAATTTCCTTTAGGATGGACTGGTTGGATCTTGCAGTCCAGGAGATTCTTAAGTGTCTTCTCCATTATCACAGTTCAAAAGCATCAATTCTTCAGCACTCAGTTTTCTTTATAGTCCAACTCTCACATCCATACATGACCACTGGAAAAACCATATAGCTTTGACTAGACAGACCTTTGTTGTCAAAGTAGTGTGTGTCTCTGCTTTTTAATATGCTATCTAGGTTGGTCATAGCTTTTCTTCCAAGGGGCAAGTGTCTTTTAATTTCATGGTTGAAGTCACCATCTACAGTGATTTTGGAGCCCAAGGAAATAAAGTCTGTCACTGTTTCCATTGTTTCCCCATCTATTTGCCATGAAGTGATGGGACTGGATGCCATGATCTTCATTTTCTGAATGTTGAGTTTTAAGACAACTTTGTCACTCTCCTCTTTCACTTTCATCAAGACTCTTTATTCTTCTTCACTTTCTGCCATAAGGGTGGTGTCATCTGCGTATCTGAGGTTATTGGTATTTCTCCCAGGAATCTTGATTCCAGCTTGTGCTTCATCCAGCCTGGCATTCCGCATGATGTACTTTGCATAAAAGTTAAATAAGCAGGGTGACAATATACAGCCTTGACATACTCCTTTCCCTCTCTGACTTTGGGGGAGGGAAATACCCAACTTAAGCCTACTCTAGCCATCCTCTCTCCCCTAATAGAGGAGGGAAAAACCAAGAAGTTCTCATGAAATTCCCCTTTGTTGAGGCATAAGCTCACCAAGGGGCTTCCCTGGTGGCTCAGTGGGTAAAGAATCTGCCTGCAATGCAGGAGACACAGGAGATGCAATCTCTAGGTAAGGAAGATCCCCTGGAGGAGGGCATGGCCACCCACTCCAGTATCCATGTCTATAGAATCCTATGGACAGAACCTGATGGGCCCAGCCCATGGGGTCGCAAAGAGTCAGACACCAGACACAACTGAAGCAAATGAGCACACCAGCAGGCTCACCAAGACGGAGGCCTCATGATTGGACTATAGAATGCTTCCCCTCCTCCACACCTTTCCACCGCATCACTACAGGCTTATTTACAGCAGTTCCTTTTACCTGTTAGGGTCATGTTCAGCTACCAGAAAACAATAACAAGTCATGTTTTTGTTGCTACTGTTTAGTCACTAAGTCATGCCTGACTATTTGCAACCCCATGGACTATATAGCTCACCAGGCTCTTCTATCCATGGGATTTTCCCAGCAAGAATACTGGAATGAGTTGCCATTTCCTTGTCCAGGGCATCTTCCCAACCCAGGGATCAAACCTGCGTCTCCTTCATTGGCAGGCAAATTCTTTACCACTGAGGAAAGCCCCACAACAAGGCATACCAAACAGCAAAAAACACACTTTGAAGAGAGAGAGAGCAAGCATCAGAACAAGACATGGCAGGGCTGTTGGAATTATCAGATCAGGAATCTTAAAATATGCTAAGGGTTCTAGTGAATAAAGTAAACAGCATGAAAGAACAGGTGAGCAATGTGAGTAGTAAGATGAAAATTCTAAGAAAGGACCAAAAAGAAATGCTAGAGATAAAAGGCACTGTAACAGAAATAAAGAATGCCTTTGATGGGTTTATTAGTGGACTGGACTCAGTTAAGGAAAGAATCTCTGAGCTTGAGGAATGTCTCAAAAGAAACCTACAAAACTGAAAGCAAAGAGAACAAAGACTTAAAGAACAGAATATCCAAGGACTGTAAGATAATTACAAAGAGCATAACATATGTGTAATAGGCATACTGGAAGGAGAAGAAAGAGAGAAAGGAGCAGAAGAATTGTTTGAAACAATAATGATGAGAATTTCCTCCAAATTAATGTCACTACCAAACCACAGTTACAGGAAGCTCAGAGAACACCAAGCAGTATAAATACTAAAGAAAAGAGGTTGAAATTTATTGACTCCCTCTCCCTCCCTCCTGAGTGTTATTTTTTTAATTGCAGTATAGTCAGTTTACAATGTTGTGTTAGTTTCAGGTGTAGGGCAAAGTGAATCAGTTATCTATCTGTCTATATCTACCTATCTATCCATCATCCGAGGACTACCAATCAGCATAGTTTATTATAGAAAGTGTTGTCAAATCCAGGTTCATGTGCTCAATGCACAGTGAGGCTATACAAACTGAAATGCCAGAGTTTGGAGAAGAGAAATGTTTATGGAAATGGCAAGCAAGAATTAGTGGCTAGTGCTCAAAAAGACCCAAACAGGGAAAATGTTTAAAGGCAAAATTTGGTGTGAGGGCTGCAGAGTATGTGACTTCTAATAGGTTAAGTGTTAGTTGCTCAGTCATGCCCAACTCTTCGGCACCCCATGGACTGCAGCCCACCAGGCTCCTGTGTCCATGAGATTTTGCAGGCAAGGATACTGGAGTGGGTTTTCTTCCTGACCCAGGGATTGAACCCTGGTCTCCTGTACCACAGGCAGGTTCTTTACTGACTGAGCTACAAAGGAAGACTGATTGGTGGTGAGGTAACAGGGCAGTGTTCCAGGAATCTTGTGTTCAGCCTGAAATTACCATCCTCTACCTGGGTGGGAGTTTTAGTTTCCGAAGAAGAACTCAAAGATGTATTGTTATGCTTATTCCTTGAGGAAGAACTAGGTTTGACTGTTTTTCCTTTATTTCTGTATTTCTTCATTTCCCTGATTAGCAACTGTTTGAATTTACCCTTTGGAACTTAGGGAAGGTGTAGGAGAACAAAGCCTTTATCCTACAAACAAGGAACTGGGGACACAGAAAGGTTTTTGTACCCAGGAGGGACCCATAGACCCTACTTGGTTTCAGAAGCATGTTTTTCAAAATTCTGTGGTCTAGGTGATTCTGATCAGTTATCTAGACCAGTCTTCTTCATCCAGTTGGGTGTGTAAACTACCCTAGTTAGATATACTCATGACTCACCAGCCCCATTTCTCCTGTTTTTCATGTCAAAGAAAATTCTTAACCCCATTAATGGTAGGAATAATACCATTTTAAATGTGCTGTGCTCTCACTAGTCGTTCAGTCGTGTATGACTCTTTGCAACCCCATGGACTGCAGCCCACCAGGCTCCTTGGTCCATGGGGATTCTCCAGGCAAGAATACTGGGATGGGTTGCCATGCCCTCCTCCAAGAGATCTTCCCAACCCAGGGACTGAACCCAGGTTTCCTGCTTTGCAGGTGGGTTCTTTACTGTCTGAGCCCCAGGGAAGCAACACCATTTTAAATAAAAAGAGTCGAATGAAGTAGTTTCTGAACTTTATTAATGTTACAGATAAAATATCTTGCTTTACAAAGTATAGGCATTATTACTTTATAAATATTCTATTACCCCACCCAAGGCTAACTTTCAGCTCTTATGAGAACTGGCAATATTGAGAGGGAAAGGGGGCAGGGTACAACCATTAAAAGAACGACACAGTCACTGGGAACAGTATACAACAAAACTGATTAGAACCCACTAGGCCCAAAATGGCAAAAGATTCAGCTTTCTGTATCTTGAGGCTCATTATATGCATGTTGTAATGTATTAGCACGCTAAATGACATTTCCACAGAAACCACGACAGTGCTGACACTGTCTATCAAATGTGCCCAATGCCTGGAAATCTCCACTGTGACTCTGACTCTGATGAGCACAGAAAACTATGGAAAATTTTTAAAGAGATGGGAATACCAGACCACCTTACCTGTCTCCTGAGAAACCTATATGCAGGTCAAGGAGCAACAATTAGAACCTTACATGGAACAACTGACTGGTTCTAAATTAGGAAAGGAGTATGTCAAGGTTGTATATTGTCACTTTGCTTATTTAACTTATAAATTCAGAGTATATCATGCGAAATGCCAGGATGGATGAAGTACAAACTGGAATAAAGATTGCCAGGAGAAATATCAACAACCTCAGATATGCAGATGATACCACTCTAATGACAAAAAGTGAAGATGAGCTAATGAGCCTCTTGATGAAGGTGAAAGGGGAGAGTGAAAAGCTAGTTTGGAACTCAGTATTCAAAAAACTAAGATCATGGCATCTGGTCCCATTGCTTCATGGCAAATAGAAGAGGAAAAAGTGGAAGTAGTGATAGGTTTTCTTTTCTTGGTCTTCAAAATCACTAAGGATGGTAACTGCAGCCATGAAATTCAAAGACACTTGCTCCTTGAAAGGAAAGCTATAACAAACCAGACAGAGTATTAAAAAGCAAAGAGATCACTTTGTCAACAAAAATCCATAGAGTCAAAGCTATGATTTTTCCAGTAGTCAGATTGGACCATAAAGAAGGCTGAGTGCCAAAGAATTGATGCTTTTGAATTGTGGCACTGGAGAAGACTCTTTCTTGAGAGTCCTATGAACTGCAAGGAGATCAAACCAATCAATCCAAAAGGAAATCAGTTCTGAATATTCATTGGAAAGACTGGTGCTGAAATTAAAGCTCCAATACTTTGGCCAGCTGATGCAAAGAGCCAACTCATTGAGAAAGACCCTTATGCTGGGAAAGATTGAAAGCAACAGGAGAAGGGGTGGCAGAGGATGAGATGGTTAGATAACATCACTGAATAAATGGACATAGATTTGAACAAACTCTGGGAAATAGTGAAGGACAGCGGAGCCAGGTGTGCTGCAGTCCAAGGGGTCGCAAAGAATCAGACAGGACTTAGCAACTGAACAATAAGAAAACTAATCACTCGGTATTTCTAGGTCACCTCTTATCTTATGAAATTTCATACACTCTGCCTATGGAATAGGTATCTCTATTTTATTTATTTATTTTTTAATTGGCCACACCACACATGTGGAATTCCACACAAATGTGGAATCTTAGTTCCCCGACCAGGGATCAAACTTGTACGATCTGCATTGGAAGCTCAGAATCTTAACCACTAGACCACCAGGGAAAGATCCCAAGTATGTATCTCTAAATAAACTTGCTTTCACTTTACTGTGGTTCACTCTTAAATTCTTTCCTGAGCAAAGCCAAGGACCCTCATTTGGCAGTCCATCCCAGAGACTCACCAGAGACCAGGGCTATGACCATCTTCTCAAGCCCCATTCTTCTGCAACAGTATGGCCTAGCATGGTCTTTAGATTTAAAGAAACCTAAGTTAAAGCCTCAACTCTGCTAGCCTGTAACTTCGTTTTTATGGGAAAATTATTTAATTTGTCTATGCTTCATTTACGTCTTTCATAAACTGTTTTAGTAATGGTACTTACTTCACTGAGCAGAAATAAAGATCATTTTGAATTAGCGTAAGGAAATAGTGTTGGACCTGACACAAAGAAAGTACTTAATGATACCTACTCTGACCGAGTGACTGACACATTCACATTCATACTAATTAGTATTATATTTAGTGCATTATTATTATTCATATTAACATTAGTCACGGTGTAAGCAGTTTCCTTTCTCAGTATTCTTGTGTTGTCAGAACATAGCTTAATAGAAGCAAGAGTTGGTTTCTGGTGTGTTTTAAATTGTGGCCCTCCAGAGGAACAGGCAACTCAACCCTGCTTGTTTAATGTGGTTTGTTCTGAACCATATGTGTGTGGGCTTTTAATAAATACTATTTGATGATGACGATGAGTTCCTGGAGACAGAGCTGTGTTCAGCAGAGTCACTACATTATGCTTGGCCTAACTTTCTGCTACACAACTCCAGGAATGCTCTTGTGAGCAGTACAGAAACTTCTGAAATTTCCATTTGAGGTGAAGTACCACTGCCAACAAGCCTCATGAAGAGAGTCATTAACCCTCACCCTTTTTTCTTGTGGCTCCTTCCAAATTGACCCTCAGAAGGGCCTTCTCTGCAGGCTGCCTGGTTCTTAGTTATCCCCTGTGTTTCTAGCAGAGCTGTCTTCTGTGAGCTCAGTGGGCCAACTCCCAAAGCCCAAACTATGGAGTGCAGTTTGCCGCAACCCCAGCAAAAGGAAAAACAAAACCAACTACTCACAGTATTTAGCCCCTAACTGATATGGAATGAGCTAACAGCTCTAATGTCTCAAAGAGGGTTTAAACTTTTTTGAGATGTTTGCATTAAAAACAGTATAATGTGTTAAAATATCAAGCCTGAAAACTGAGATCAAACTCAGACTTTTTTCTCCATAACTTATATTAAAGTGACTGGAAGGCAGGAAGGGATTTTCCTCCAATAGGAATCAGGCCATGTGAAGGAGCACAAGCTCGTTTTCATAGGTAACTTGCTTTCCAATCCATGAGGGCCTTTTGATTTAGTTTTGTCTTGGTAAATTCTCCTCACTGCTATAAAACTGTATTTATCATTTGAATTTTAATTCTCTTTTATTTCCAATGCACCCCCTTATTTTTGAAAGATAAACAATTTCTTCTAGGATGAAACGTTCACTTTCTTGCCTAGGAAGCTTCTACTCTCCTGCCCAAGCATTATAGTTGGAAAGGGTCTAGTGACCCTTGGTACAGCCTTCCCAAGAAGGATGCTTCAGACAGAGTGCTCTAAGTGAACAATGCTTCCTTTCAGACAACCTGGGTTCTCTAAACACAGAGATAGCTGTGATGCTTTGCCAGATCAAGAGAGAGCCCATGTTGAACACTGATGACCTGGACTGGCAGCAACGTTAAGAGCTTTACAGACAGTCTGTCTATGCAGCCTTGGACCTGGTTTTCAAGGCTCATTGAGACTATTGCCTGAAATAGCAGGGAAGAGTGAAAAGAGATTTGAGAGAGCAGAAGGACATCAAATCACATGTGGGGGCAAAGGGGACACAGGGAGGGGCCTCAGACAACTGGGCCTCTTCTTGGAAAACAACAACAAGCCTGTGAGTTCAATATCACAAAAGCCACAGAAAGGAGAAATCTTGCCAGGCTCACCTAAGCTTATGTGTTTGCTATTATACTCCAAGCCACTCTTTGATCCATTTAATTCAATGGTATGGCCACTTGATCAATCATTTCATCAAGTTTTTAAATTCATCCACAGAGACTTTGCAACATTATCCCAATTTCTTCTTCTTCTTCTTCTTCTTCTTTTTTTTTTTTATCTTTTTTCATTGTGGATAAGTCTGTTGTTACTGGCAATGTGTGCAGGAACTAGTCCTGGTGACCCATCTGTGAACCCACCAAAAAGTCAAAATTTGCAACTTCTTGTGCAGTGTAAAGCTGAGCTTTGACCTCAAGGACTTTGTTGTGGTGGCTTTCCCCAGGAAATCAAAGAGACTGGTCATTTCCCAAGTCCCCAGAAGCAACTCTGCTGTGAGACTCTCTCAGGGGCCTCTGAGTAAGAATCTTCCAACTTAAGGGTTTAAGTACAAGTTATCATTGGTATACAGGGGCTATAATCTAAATCTCAAGTCTTTCAAGAGGTGAAAGGAAGACAAAAGGAAGAGAAAAAAAAGAAAACTTTTCCTGAGAAAAAAAGAGGTAAAGATAATACAAAATGTCATAGGCGAGGGTCTGCTTGTGCTGGATGATCATGGCCCTCTTTGGGGAATGTCTTCCCCACAGACATTTTTGGGGAATGTCTCGTTTCTTTTGTCAGGTCCCTTCCATTGTTCTTGCTGGCTCTTCTCATAGAGAGAGCAAATACTTTCTCTGCCAATTACAATTGAATCCCTTACACCTCTGCTGGGAACAATCTTAGGCTGAACTTTATTCCAATTTACTTGGATGCCCTTCCTGTTGACCTTATTTCCATTGTGTCTCATTTATCAGCTCTCCCTAAGAAATTAGGTACTGCTAATCTACACCTCACTGAGAGGTTGACATAACTTTTGTCACCTGCGATTCCACTTGTCAAAAGCAGCTGTGTGCACAATTAGATGTCCAGAGGCCAGCAGATAATCTTTATGATACACTTCAGCTCAAGTTGTAGATTTATTCACCCATATTCTTCTTCTTTTGTTTATCCAACCCATAGGACCACTTGTCTCTCTTACTAACACATGGCTTTGTGAGGCCAGGATCAGTCAGTATTTACCTTTATTTGCCAAAATTCTGCTAGATAAAAAAATATATATCATGAACAGAGAAAAAAGGACATTACAGCTTTAGGCTAAAAGTGTCATGTTTCATATAAAGAAATGGCGATCAGGAGAGGTAAAATAATTTTTTCAAGTCATCCTACAATATTGTGGGAAGACTAGAACCCTAAAACAGTTCTGATTACAACTGCTGAGCTATCACATGTTCATGGGGCTTCCAACAGGGTTTCAGTGACAACTTAAATTCTATAACATCATAACCCCAAAATATTTTCATTTAAACTTACACAGTCCCCTCTATTTAAAAAATTCTATCCTGTTTGAAAATGCTTATTGATGCCTTATCTTCGTAATGTTTTCCACAAAGGGAAACTCTAACAAGAAAGCTAATCAATTCTTTTATTTTTTTCATTGTTCAAATTCTCACTGATATTTTAGGTCCCAGGAAATATTCCCTATCACCATTCCCCAAAGAGTCATAAAGTAACACATAAGTCTGTGAATTCACTCAGTGAATACAGAGCTGTGTTGGTCAGCAAGTCTGTAAGGGGGATGCCTCAGAACTATATACAAGAATTTAAAAAGGGTAACTCATATTCTGATCAATAATAATTCTGGTAAACTAAACAAGGAAAGCATGCAATTTTATCCAAATATTTAATTCAAGTGAAAGGTCAGTTTTCATTCCAACCCCAAAGAAAAGCAAAGTCAAAGAATGTTCAAACTACCACACGATTGCATTCATCACACACGCTAACAAATTAATGCACAAAATTGTCTAAGCTAGGCTTCAACAGTACATGTACCGAGGATTTCCAGATGTTCAAGCTGGTTTTAGAAAAGGCAGAGGAACCAGAGATCAAATTGCCAACATCCACTGGACCATAGAAAAAGCAAGAGAATTCCAGGAAAACATCTACTTGTGCTTCATTGACTACACTAAAGCCTTTGACTGTATGGATCACAACAAACTGTGGAAAATTCTTCGACAGATGGAAATACCAGATCACCTGACTTGCCTCCTAAGAAATCTGTATGCAGGTCAAGAAGCAACAGTTAGAACTGGACATGGAACAATGGACTGATTCCAATTTGGGAAAGGAGTACATCAAGGCTGTATATTGTACTCACTTATTTAACTTTTTTTTTTAAATTTTCTTTACTTTATTGTGTTGGTTTTGCCATACAATGACATGAATCCACCATGGGTATACATATGTTCCCCCTCCAGAACCCTCCTCCCTCCTCCCTCCCGATTCCCTCTCCCTGGGTCATCTCGGTGCACCAGCCCTGAGCATCGAACCTGGGCTGGCGATTGATTTCACATATGATAATTAACATGTTTCAATGCCACTCTCCCATATCATCCCACCCCTGCCCTCTTCCACAGAGTCCACGAGACTGTTCTATACATCTGCATTTCTTTTGCTGTCTCGCATGCAATCAAAACCACAATGAGGTACCACTTTACACCAGTCAGAATGGCTGCCATCCAAAAGTCTACAAGCAATAAATACCGGAGAGGATGTGGAGAAAAGGGAACCCTTTTACACTGTTGGTGGGAATGCAAACTAGTAGAGCCACTATGGAGAACAGTGTGGAGATTTCTTAAGAAACTGGAAATAGAACTGCCATATGACCCAGCAATACCACTGCTGGGCATATACACTGAGGAAACCAGAATTGAAAGAGACACGTGAACCCCAATGTTCATTGCAGCATTGTTTATAATAGCTGGGACATGGAAGCAACCTAGATGCCCATCAACTGAAAAATGGATAAGAAAGCTGTGGTACATATACACAATGGAATATTACTCAGCCTTTAAAAAAAAATTCATTTGAATCAGTTCTACTCTGGTGGACGGAACTGGAGCCTATTATCCAGAGTGAAGTAAGCCAGAAGGAGAAACAACAATACAGTATACTAACGCATATATATGGAATTTAGAAAAATGGTAACGAGAACCCTGCATGAGAGACAGCAAAAGAAATGCAGATGTATAGAACAGTCTCGTGGACTCTGTGGAAGAGAGCATGGGAGGGATAATATGGGAAAGTGGCATTGAAACATGTTAATTATTATATGTGAAATCAATCGCCAGCCCAGGTTTGATGCTCGGAGCTGGTGCACCGGGATGACCCAGGGAGAGGGAATCAGGAGGGAGGAGGGAGGGGGTTCTGGAGGGGGAACATATGTATACCCATGGCGGATTCATGTCAATGTATGGCAAAACCAACACAATAAAGAAAATTAAAAAATAATAAAAAAAAGAAAGCTGTGGTACATATACACAATGGAATATTACTCAGCCATTAAAAAAATTCATTTGAATCAGTTCTACTCAGGTGGACGGAACTGGGGCCTATTATCCAGAGTGAAGTAAGCCAAAAGGAAAAACAAAAATGCAGTATACTAATGCATATATATGGAATTTAGAAAGATGCTTACTTATTTAACATGTATGCAGAGTACATCATGTGAAATGCCAGATGGATGAAGCACAAACTGGAATCAAGATTGCCAGGAGAAATATCAATAACCTCAGATATGCAGATGACACCACCCTTATGGCAGAAAGTGAAGAACTAAAGAGCCTCTTAATGAAAGTGAAAGAGGAAAGTGAAAAGCTGGCTTTAAACTCAACATTCAAAAAACGAAGATGATGGCATCTGTTCCCATCACTTCATAGCAAATAGATAGAGAAATAATGGAAACAGTGACAGATTTTATCTTCTTGGGCTCCAAAATTACTGTAGATTGTGACTGCAGCCATGAAATTAAAAGATGCTTGCTCATTGAATGGAACGCTGTGACCAACCTAGACAGCATATTAAAAAGCAGAGACATTACTTTACCGACAAAGGTCCATCTAGTCAAAGCTATGGTTTTTCCAGTAGTCATGTATGGATGTGAGAATTGGACCAGAAAGAAAACTGAGGGCCGAAGAACTGATGCTTTTGAGCAATGGTATTGGAGAAAACTCTTGAGAGTGCCTCAAACTGCAAGGAGATCAAACTAAAGTCAATCCTAAAGGAAATCAGTCCTGAATATTCATTGGAAGGTCTGATGCTGAAGCTGAAGCTCCAATACTTTGGCCACTGATGCAAAGAGCTGACTCAATGGAAAAGATCCTGATGCTGGGAAAGGTTGAAGGCAGGAGGAGAAGGGGATGACAGGATGAGATGGTTGGATGGCAATACTCTCTCAATGGACAAAAGTTTGAGCAAGTTCCAGGAGTTGGTGATGGACAGGGAGGCCTGGCTTGCTGCAGTCCATGGGATCACAAAGAGTCGGACACAGCTGAGTAACTCAAGTGAACTGAATCCATTCAGTACTAAATACATGTGCCTTAAGTCTGATCCAGGGTCCCCTCAAAGCAGCATGTTCCTCTGTGTGTGCATTAATGTATGTGTATTTCATCCATACAACTTTCACTTAGTGAGAATTTGTGGAACTACAGTGTGCAGAATAGAGAGACTTCAAGAAGCAAGAGAAATGAGAGCACAGTCCCATATTAGAAGCTACCTTGCTCAGTTCTCAAACTCATATCCAAGTGTCTCATCTGCCTTAGACTAGATACATCCAAGGTTTTTTTTTTTTTTTTTTATTGTTTTTGCCATACATTGTCATGATATCACCATGGGTTTACATATGCTTCCCCTCCAGGTCCCCCCTCCCTCCTCCCTCCCCCACGGGGAAATCTCGCTGCACCAGTCCCGAGCATCAATCCTGGGCTGGCGATTGATTAGACACATGACAATTAACATGCTTCAATGCCCTTCTCCCATATCATCCCACCCTTACCCTCATCCACAAAGTCCACAAGTCTATTCTATACATCTGCGTTCCTTTTGTTGTCTCCCATGTTGGGTTCTCATTACTGTCTTTCTAAATTCCATATATATGTGTTAATATACTGTATTGTTGTTTTTGCTTCTGGCTTACTTCACTCTGGATAATGGGCTCCAGTTTCGTCCATCTGAGTAGAATTGCTTCAAATGAATTTTTTTTTAATGCTGAGTAATATTCCATTGTGTATATATACCACAGCTTTCTTATCCATTCGTCAGTTGATGGGCATCTAGGTTGCTTCCATGTCCTGGCTATTGTAAACAATGCAGCGATGAACATTGGGGTGCACGTGGCTCTTTCAATTCTGGTTTCCTCGGTGTATATGCCCAGCAGTGGGATTGCCGGGTCATATGGCAGGTCTATTTGCAGCTTTTTAAGGAACCTCCACACTGTTTTCCATAGTGGCTGTACTAGTTTGCATTCCCACCAACAGTGTAAGAGGGTTCCCTTTTCTCCACATCCTCTCCAGCATTTATTGCTTGTAGACTTTTGGATGGCAGCCATTCTGACTGGTGTAAAGTGGTACCTCATTGTGGTTTTGATTTGCATTTCTCTGATAATGAGTGATGTTGAGCATCTTTTCATGTGTTTGTTAGCCATTTTTATATCTTCCTTGGAGAAATGTCTGTTAAGTTCTTTGGCCCACTTTTTAATTGGGTTGTTTATTTTTCTAGAATGGAGCTGCAGGAGTTGTTTGTAAATTTTTGAGATTAATTGTTTGTCTGTTGCTTCATTGGCTATTATTTTCTCCCATTCTGAAGGCT